>CM034008.1:4114791-4160446 GCA_019603395.1 Cyrtorhinus lividipennis
GAGCAGAAAGTACGCAATCTCGTTGGGGAAGGACGAGGAGCTGAGAGAGTGGGAAGCGATCAATTGATGTTGGTATTGAAAAAATCTCGGCAGTTATGAAAGATGAGTTTTTACAAAAAGCCCTTGGTTCCCAGAACTACCCTCAATATGTTGCCCTGAGATCTGAAGGTGTATGATACCCTTGGAGCAGGCGGGTAATTTCCGATCTCGTAAGGTGAGGTGTGACCTTTTGGCCTTAAAATTTCGACCATACGACACTGGTAACCAAAGGTGGGATCTATGTAGTAGTGGGGAGGTAGAAAATGCGTTTCATTTTGTGGGAAAGTGTAGTGCACTTTGTAAGTAAGGAGGAGTATTTGGGTAGGTCCGTTTTCGGTTGGGAGGATTATCTGAGTCTGATTAGGGGGGTGAGCAGCGGTCTGGTTCAGTATTGTGCAGTTGCATGGGACTTGAGGAGTAAATTCATGAGTGAATATGGCTTTAATGATTAGATTATTATTATTGACTTGGTTATTTGATTATTAAATAAATTTGTAATGTATATGAAGAGTAATTTATCACTGTTATCGTTATATATTGAATCTTGGTTTATAAAAAGTTTCTCCCTTGTTTGAGACTGTTATAGTTTTTACATCATGTTATCCACCACTCATCTGTTTGCGACTGTTAAATTTTATATCATGTTTGCCTACCACTCAGTTGTTTTGTTGTTGTGGCGTTTATTAATTTATTAATTTATTTTTTTTCCTTATTTTCTAAATGTTGCGGACAGTGAACTCATCAGACGGTCTCTTGAGACCATGATTATTACATGTATGCTATAGTTTAAGATACAACTGTCATTAGTAAGAATAAAGCATGTTTTCATTCATTCACTCATTCACAGCCATCTCCTGACAATGATTGTCAAATTGTAAAGTTCTCCGATGCTGCTGCTCATGTGCCTGGGCCTTCAAACCCACCCACTACAGTTGAAGAAATTGTTCTGAAACCTACTGACAGCTGGGGATCCAGATTTGATCCCTCAAAAATGTGTGATCCCTGTGACCTGAACTTCCGCCCTTACAAATGTAGGGTTGAATCGGGTAGGACTATTTGACAAACCGGCACTATTATTTGATACATATATTCACAAACGGACTCTTTGACAACTGACGTATTTGACAAACGTATTCAACTGACAACTGAAATTAAACAACTTGAAAATGAAACGACATAAAACAACGTGAATGGGTACAACTTTTTCTCATCAGAGCCACTATAGCCTAGCTTTCTACTACCTTCTGTCAACAACCACAATACGCCACCTGAAATATCGTCTTTCAATTGGACAGCCCACACTCTCTAGCAGTGCAAATGACGAACTACTCGAATCTTCCAGCGGGATTTGGCGGAACTAGTGGGCTATTCTTCCCGCGCTTCCTACACTCGCCCATCCTGATGGCTCCTCGTCCTCGAGGAGATGGGACCATCTTCTTCTCCGTTGAATCCATATTCATCATCATCCGACCCATCATCAGAATCACCAGACACCCATGGTTTCATGTACTGGACCATGGTTGTAGTTTTATGGGGTCCTTCTGAAGATACAATTCTTTGGACATCATATCGTTCATTGGGCTTGGTTTGTATGACCTTATATGGACTGAGGTACTTTGTGTGCAACTTTGATCCAGGTTGTGTTCTTCTTATTGCAACCAAATCTCCAAATCCTCTTGCATCTTTTGTTGAATGTTCTTCTGTTTTCCATTTGCATCTTCTCAATGTTCTCCTTTGCCTTGGTACGGGTTTCTTCTCGTTCTTCATTGAACATAGAACACGACACATCTTGTCGTCAATCAGTCGTCTCAACTCAGCTATGCCGTTTATTCTCATTTCCGTTCCTGTCATAAGCTTGAAGGGTGAATATCCGGTGCTTCGGCTAGGTGTAGAATTAATCATCTGCTGGGCAACATCAACGTATTTCCACCAGCTTTCAGGCTTGGGGTGAGAAAGCTTTGCCAAGAGTGGAATCAACAATCTATTCACTCTCTCCACTTGACCATTACTTCTGGGAACACCAGTGGTAATCAACACATGCTCAATCCCTTCACCTTTGCAGTAGCTCTTGAAGTCACCTGATGTAAATGCCGAACCTCTGTCGCTGATGATCCTGCGTGGGTTTCCAAAGTAGGCCGCTTGTTTCTTCAATCTTGATAGTACTTCTTGAGTTCCTGTCGACTTCGTTGGGTGCAACCACACGTATTTTGTAAAGGCATCAATCACGACAAATTTGTACTGATAGTTCTTCTTTGTAGGTGTCAATGGACCAACGTGATACATGCCCAAGTGATCAATGTGTTATGTATCGATTGGTTTCTCACTCTTCGGTATTGGGTGAAGGAAACCTTCTTGCTTGCCATGCTTATTTTCGGCCAGAATACATACCACTCAATTTTTAATCACGCTTTCCACCTTCCTTTTCATGTTTTCAAAATGATAATCTCTTTTCAATATAGACATGGTTTTAGCAACTGAGAAATGGCCATTAGCGTGTGCAGCTTGGATGATATCTGATTGCATCATCTTAGGTATTACGAACAGCAACTCATCATCTTTGGCTTTGAACAGGATACCATTCTTCAAGATGGATCCAGGAGTTTTATTACTTATCAAGGCGCCAATCTAGTTGTCTTGGGCTTGCGCCGCCTTGATTCGAGCTAGGAAGCAAATTTCTCCCTGCTGTTCAACGGTCAACGCTTCTGGTAGAGGATTTCGACTCAACGAATCAACATGGGGCATCTTGGAGCCTGAATGGTGGATCACTTCAAAATCGAATTCCTGCATCATCAGGGCCCACCGTGCAACTCTTGCGCAAATATCTTTTTTCCTCATCGTCATCTGGAATGCTTGACAATCAGTCATTATCTTGAATTGCAGTCCATGTAGATAAACCCTGAATTTCTTGAGCGCCTTCACCACTGCCAGCACCTCCAGCTCATAGCTAATGTAGTTTTGTTCAGCTTGCGAGGTACTACCACTTGCATAGTAGACTGGATGAAATTGGGTCTTCTGCATTTCGCTGCAACAGAACTGCACTGTGATGAATAAACCTTCTCAAAATTAAGGCTTTAATCAAATTAAGAACTTGACATATTAAAACTGAATTATAGAAATCAAAGTTACAAAGTAGGTAGTTAAGTAAACACCTGTAACGCGCGTTCATATCAACGGAGTAGTAATAATCTCATGACATTCTCCCCCTCTCAATTAAAAAGGTAGTCCTTAAGATAAGCTGGAGGTTTTCTCTGTCTCGAGGATCTTCTTAGATCAGTTGGTAAAGTGTTCTGGAATGTGTTGGGGGGAGCCGGGGAGGATGTTGAATTAGGCGGAGGTGGTATCGCTTCTGGAGTCGGAATATGTAATATTGGAGTAGCAGTAATCTCTTCTACTGGCGCCTGCTGAAATGGAGTCGGAGTGTTATTTTCCAAACAACGATTCCGTTCTATGTCGTCTGGATCTTGATGGCCAGCAATGGAGCTATCTCCAGCTGGTGCCAGATGCTTGAGTGACACCGTCGATTCCTTTCCATCCGGTCTGCGTATTAAAGCGTATTCTGGGTTAGCTTCTATTGGGTCGACTTCTTCAACCAAGGGGCTGTATTTTGAAGACCGAACGTGGACTTTCAGTAAAACTTTTCCGGGATTTGCAAGCCAGGATGGAATAGTAGCCCCATTAGTAGAACGCCTGGCGTGATTGAACATTCGTTCGTGAGGAGTGCAGTTTATGGAGGTGCACAGTAGAGACCGTATGGCATGTAGAGACTCGGGCAAAACCTGTTCCCACTGTGATATCTTCCATCCTTTATTTTTCAAGGCCAATGATACAGTTTTCCACAGAATGCCGTTATATCTTTCGATCAAACCATTTCCACCTGGATTGTAAGGAGTTGACGAGCTGGTAGCAATCCCTTGTGCATGAAGGTAGTCAGTAAGCTCCTTAGAAAGAAACGATGTCCCTCTGTCCGAGTGAATGTATGCTGGGGTCCCGAATATGGTAAATAGATTGAACAGTTTGTTTTTCACTGTTGAAGCCGTCATGTCCCGACAAGGATAAGCAAAGGGGAATCTGGAGTATTCATCAATAATGGTAAGAATGTAGTGATTTCCAGAGCAGGAAGGGACTGGTCCCTTAAAATCAACATTAAGCCTCTCAAAGGGTCGTGTAGCCTTAATGAGGTGGTTGTCAAGCGGCTTGAAGAAACGCGGTTTCAGTTCAGCGCAGATAGAACAGGAAGATGTGATGGATTTGACGTCACTTAAAGAGAAAGGTAAGTTCTTTGATCGTATCCAGTGGAACATTCTCGTTACTCCTGGATGGCAAAGGGATTTGTGTAAATTTAACAATTCTTCGGTATTCATGGCTCCGCAAATTCTGGACATTGGGTCGGCTACTTTATTAAGTTTGCCTGGACGATATTCAATATCAAAACTGTAGCAAGATAGTTCCAGTCTCCAGCGCTGTATCTTATCATTCTTGATTTTACTTGAGTGTTTGAGGTTGAAGATGAAAGACAGAGCTTCTTGGTCAGTTATTAGCTTGAAGTGGCGGTTTGTAAGGAAGTTCCTCCACTTTCTGAGAGTTTCGATGATTGCTGTGGCCTCTTTTTCAATTGAAGGATATCCCTTCTCAGTTCCACTGAGTGTTCGCGAAAAAAAAGCGACCGGACGCCCGTTCTGGATCATCTTCAGGATCAGGTCTGATGGATCCATTTTCTATTAGGTACCCCAACAGCTTTATTGATTTAGAAGAGAAAGTACATTTCTTGTCATTTAGTCGAAGATTATATTGCTTTGCTACATCTAAGAAGCGACTCAAGTTTCGATCATGCTCTTCTTTGGTGCGACTACAAACTGTGACGTCATCAATGTAGCAACGGACACCCTCGAGCTGTTCAAGATCCACAATTCTGTCAATGAATTTTTGGAATGCAGGTACTCCATTTGTAACTCCGAATGGCAGCCTGGTGAACTGATACAGCCTGCCACCAGCCTCAAAGGCGGTATACGGCCGTTCATCAATACAAATTGGTATCTGATGATAGGCGCTTTCGAGGTCTATAGTGCTAAAATGCCTGTATTGGGCAACCTCCGCCACAACCTCCTCGACGTTGGGAATGGGATATGCATCCAACTGGGTAAATTTGTTTATTGTACTTGAATAGTCAATCACCATCCGCTTCTTGTGATTGGCATTTTTAGTAACCAAAACTTGTGCTCTCCAAGGTGAACAGCTTGGTTCGATTATACCAGCTTTTAGAAGCTTTGAAATCTCGTCTCTGATGAACTGACTGTCGACAGCCGAGTGTCGTCTTGATTTAGTTGCAATGGGCTTGTTTGGCAAAAGATTTTGAAAGATTCGAATAGGCTGTACGTTGGCATGAGGAAAAACAGTCGATAAAGAAAGTGGTGGATTGTTGCCCCCAAAATTTACGTCAAGGCGCGAGTGACTCTTGAGAATATCGTGTCCAATGATGACGTCAGCACATAAGTTAGGGAGGACTGACAGTTTTATTCCTTTGTAAGAATGATCGAGCAATTTGATGTCAGCAGTGATACACCCTTTCAAAGTTGAAGACAACGATGTGGATGCCATGGATACTCTTCCCATTTGTGGGAGAATTTCAAACCCATGGGTTTTTGTAAAAGATTCGTTTACGAAACTTCCGGAACTACCAGTGTCAATTAGACACGAATGGTAGTTTTGGAAAGTGAATCTGGCAAAGAGGCTCCTACAATACTGGCAACGAAAGTACCTGTCGGCTCAGATTCAAAAACAGATGCTGTTGTTTTCCTTGACTTTAGTTTTTTTGACAGACAAACCTTTGAATAGTGCCCCAGTTTCTGGCACAAGGTACAAGTGGAGTCACGCGCAGGACACACAGCTCGGGCATGTAAAACGTCACCGCAAAAATAGCACTTTTTCTTTGCTATTTGGGAGGAGTTGCATTGCTCCACAGCAATAGCAGGTGGAACTTCATTTGAGAACAACTCTGAATTTTTTACTGCCGTTTCAATAGTCCTGGCTTGTTCTTCGGCTTCGCGAAGTTGGAGTGTTTTATTCTCCAAAAGTCTTTGACGAATTTTTGGTGATCGAAGACCCGCGATAAAGGCATCTAGAATATGATCATCTTTATTCTGAGTCGCCGAAACAGCTTGAAATTCACAATCTTTGGCGAGCGTCTTAAGAGTTACAAGGTATTGACTAATTGATTCTGAAGAAAGTTGTTTTCGAGTAGCTAACTGATGTCTCGCAAAGATGACATTTTTCTGTTTTATGTATATTGAAGCTAGTGTAGCAATCGCAACCTCAAAAGAATCGCAGTCGTAGATGAATTCAAATACATTCGAAGGAAGGAAATTAGAAAGTACCTTTAAGCGGTCTTCGTTACCAACCTCAGCTTTGTCGATGAAGTTTTCGAAGGTTCGTAGCCAATGGATCCACTCGCGTTGAGACGCTGGATTGTCCGGGTCTATAGAGAAGCGTTCTGGCCTGTAGAGCTTATCCATTTTCTTAATTTGATTAAATTGTGATGAATAAACCTTCTCAAAATTAAGGCTTTAATCAAATTAAGAACTTGACATATTGAAACTGAATTATAGAAATCAAAGTTACAAAGTAGGTAGTTAAGTAAACACCTGTAACGCGCGTTCATATCAACGGAGTAGTAATAATCTCATGACATTCACCATATCCAAATTTGGATGCATCAGTGTGGAGTTCAGTCTCTGCATCTTGACAGTATATTTTCAACACACTACTGCAAGTTAAACTTTTCTTCAAGTCTTTAAAAGCTCTATCTTGATCTTCTCCAAAGTAAAATGGTACTGTTTCGGTGCAGGGTTTAAACTAATAAAGGAAATGTAAAGAATAAGGTATTCTTTTAATAATGCTCCATCACAAGGCAGGTTGATCAACGTAAAACATAATGTGTAACCTTCCGCCACGTAACCCCCCTGATCCGATGACGTCATCTAATGAACATCGATGCAACATCCCTCCCCTCAAGTATTTCTTCGTCTGACAACCCTACCAGATCGAGTCACAATACCGCTCTCGCCCGGTTGACCCATGATTCCGGTATTGCTTCCCTCTTCAATGCTTGCTTCATGCCCGGATGGCTCATCCTGGTCCACCAGGCCTCCGTCCAGGGCACCTGCAGAAGCCGAGGGCTCGACAGGTTCCTCGGCATCACCGCCGCTGGGATGGCGAATGGCGAGTGGGATGGATAGTCTTGCAGATCTTGATGAGGGGCGAGGATGTTCCCTTTCACTATAAGTTGGTGTTGGTTCTATCAAATTCTGGGGGACGAGGTGGAACCTGTTTCGGCGAATTGTACTAGCATCTGTTTTTATCCAGTACGAGCGTGGTTCAGCTGCTTTGGATACCACTATACCAGGTCTTTTTAGGTCCTTTACCCATACGTTGTCTCCAGCTGTTAGGGGTGAGAGAGGCTTGGCTGCATGATGTCTGTTGTAGTTTGCTGTGTATTTGCTTCGGTATGCCTCTTCTCTCTCTCTCTCAAGCAGTTCAGATCTGGCTTTTTGTCCAAAACCTGTGGCAGAGTGGGTAGGTTATCTCTTAGTCGACGACCAAATAGGAGCTGAGCAGGGCTGAATCCATTGGCAATTGGAGTATTTCTATAGCTCAAAAGGGCCAGGTACGGGTCTTCACTGTTCTTTTTCAAAATAGCTTTAGCTATCTTGACAGATGCTTCTGCAGATCCGTTGCTCTGATGGTGGTGGGGGCTGCTTGTTGAGAGGCGGAAGTTATATTCATTGGCAAATCTCTTGAATTCTGCATTTTCCACGGTTGGTGATCGGGTCGAAAATTGTGTTCCACAGTCGGATCTTACTTCAGAAGGAATTCCATGACGGCTGAAGGTTGATTTACATTTCTCTATGACCTCTCGAGTGGTTAGTGACCTGAGGGTAGCGATTTCAAAATAACGTGAAAAACAGTCAGTTATTGTAACAAACCATTTTCCTTCAAGTTTGAATAGGTCAACGCCGACTTTTTCCCAGGGTCTTGCAGGAAATTCAGCAGCAATCAAAGGTTCGTGACGTTGAACTCGATGTTCGGTGCACTGTGGGCATTCCGTGACGATTCGCTGAATGTCATTTGATATACCAGGCCACCAAACTGTTTGGCTAGCTCGCAGTCTACATTTGTTGATTCCAAGGTGTCCGACATGTAAACGATGTAAAATTTCCCCTTGAAGTGTCTCAGGGATAACTAATCTCGTCCCTTTTAGCAAAAGTCCATCTATCAAGGTGAGATCATCTCGTGAAGGGTAGTACGGATTCAAATTAGAGGAAAGTTTGTTTTTCTCTGGCCATCCAGATTGACAGTATTCGGCCAGTTTACAGCAGAGTGCATCAATTCCTTGAGCCGATCGTATCTTATCAATCATGTGATCTGATGCATTGAATTGGGTGGCTATTTGATTGATGAATGCTTCGATTTCATCTTCAAGATCGTATTGAGCTTCTTTGGCTTTGGTTGTTGGGCTTCTCGACAAACAATCGGCTGTAGCTAGGTGTTTCCCAGGAGTATAAACGATTTTAAAGGAATATCTCAAAAGTCTGATACGAATTCTTTGTAGTCGAGGTGTAAGGTCATTGAGATCTTTGGTCTTCAGAATACTGAGAAGCGGTTTGTGGTCAGTTTCAATCACAATCTCTTTACCAATAATATAATCTCTCAATTTATCACAGCTCCAAGCAACTGCAAGTGCTTCCCGCTCAATATTTGAATAATTTTGTTCGCAATCAGAAAGCGTACGTGAAATATATGCAACAGGTCTCCAGGAATCGTCTTCTTGTTTTTGAAGTAAAACTCCTCCCAATCCCAATGATGATGCGTCGCTGGAGATCATAGTTGGGCGATTAGGGTCATAAAAGGCCAATATTGGGGGTGACGTAAGAAGTTTTTTAATTTTTCTGAAGGCTTGGCTTTGAGGGTCTCCCCAATGCCATGAATTTTTCGTGTTCAACAGCTCACTGATGGGTTTAATGATGTGGCTCTTGTTTGGAATATATTTTCCTATGAAATTAATCATTCCAAGAAGTCTCTGAACTCCGGCTATATTTGTGGGTGATTCCATATCGGTGATTGCCTTGACTTTGGCTTCATCAATCCGTATGCCATCAGTGGTTAAGATGTGTCCCAAGAACGTTACAGTATTTTTTGAGAACAAGCATTTCGTCTTATTGAGTGTGAATCCATCCTGTTCGAGCCGAGAAAGCACTTTGTCCAGTACCTCATCATGTTCAGTTTGAGTTCGTCCCCAAACAAGAACATCATCCATGTGTATTGCCACGTTCTGTAGTCCATGAAGAGTTTCATTGACGCGTTTTTGAAACACCTCGGGGGCAGATGAGATTCCAAAGGGAACCTTCAAGAAACGGTACCTTCCAAAGGGGGATAAAAATGTAGTCAGGTGCTGGGATTCTTTACTTAATTTCATTTGCCAAAAGCCATGATTCATATCTAGTTTAGTGTAGACACTTGCTCCAGCTAGACTTGCTAAAGTGGTATCAATTGAGTGGATTGGGTAGTAGTGTCTCTTTACGTTTTCATTCAATTTAGTTAAGTCCACGCAGATCCTCACTTGTTTAGAGCCCTTTTTTGGAACAACGACCATCGGTGCACACCAGTCAGTTGCACGGTGTACTGGTGCTATTACGCCCATTTCGACCATTCGATTGAGCTCTGCTTTTGTTTCTGTCCAGAGAGGCAGTGGCACTTTCCGAGGGGTGTAGATAGCAAAGGGTTTTGCATTTCCTCGTAGTTCGATGTGGTATTCTCCAGAGACTGACCCCAATCCTGTGAATAATGACGGATGTTTTGAGAACCAATCCGTTGACGGACATTTTGATATTTGATTGATTCGAGCCAGAAGGTTTAATTTTTCAATAGCAGGTTTTCCAAGTAAAGGCGTTCCAGGTTTTTCCGTAATGTAGAAAGTTTCGGTGCAGTTTGAGTTTTTGTAAGTGAGTGTTGATTGAACAGTTGCAAGAATTGAGAGTGGGTTCCCGCCGGCTCCTCTAAGTATTCTCCTGGTTGGCTGAACTTTGATTTTCTGTGATAGACTGATATTCGCAGGTAACACGGACACGTCCGCACCAGTATCTATTTTGAAACGAATTTTGTCCAAGTTATTGTTGAATCCCAGAGTGATGGCCCATGGGTCTGCTCCTGTAATGGGTCCCTCTTCATCTACATTTAAAGAACTCAGAATAATGAATAAAGAAATCAGGTTGGTAGTTGTTTGGCTCATTTGTTGTTTGATGTCCTTTGAATTCCAGGGTATTTACCCGACCGGACTTGCAAACTTTCCCGTAATGTCCGAGGATATTACAGACGTGGCATGAGGCGTTTTTTGCAGGACACAGGCCTCTTCTGTGAGATGGGTATATACCACACCACACGCAAGGAGAATTGTTATTTGGTGTATTGTTTTTGTCTGAGTGTCCATAAGAATTTGACTTCCACTGATTTTTCATGCGGTTTGTTGGGAATGTGTTTTGTTTTGATCCATTGTTACTGTTGTAATTTGATCTCCTTACCTCGTCGATTACTGGGTCATGTAGTTCACTTTTTTGTCTTACGAGTTCTTCCGATTTCCGAATTGTGTTGATAGCGGTTTCAAGTTGAAGATCAGACTCTAGCTGCAAGCGGTCGCTTAGATTTTGGTCACGCATTCCAATAATGACCATCATTAATAACATTTGTTCTTCTAATTTATCCCATTCGCATGTCTTTGCCAAACTATACAGATCGGTGACGAATTCTTCAATGGTTTCGGAAGTTTGTTGTTTTCGTTTTAGGAATTTGGCACGCTCGTAGATTAGATTCTTCTTTGGTGTAAAATAGTTCTCAAATTTGACCATGACGGTGTTGTATTTAGCCAATTCAGGTGTTTTTAGACCAAATGAATCAAGAATCTGTTCAGCTTTTTCACCCATGCAGTACACAAGCATGTCGACTTGTTGTTGTTCAGACACTTTATCTAATTTACTCACCGACCGGTAACGCTCAAACCTCTGTTTCCACGATTTCCACTCATTTGGTTTAAATGAGAAATTGTCTGGGGGTTTCACGTGTAGATTTACACTCGATTGCGACTGTTCCTCGTTGGGCATTGCGGCGACCGGGTTTGTGATGTTTCGCGACCTCGATGCAAATTCACTACTTCACTACACCAAAAAATTTATTCAGTTGCGTACTGAAGAATTTAAATATTTGACTGCGCCATGTTTCGGTGCAGGGTTTAAACTAATAAAGGAAATGTAAAGAATAAGGTATTCTTTTAATAATGCTCCATCACAAGGCAGGTTGATCAACGTAAAACATAATGTGTAACCTTCCGCCACGTAACCCCCCTGATCCGATGACGTCATCTAATGAACATCGATGCAACAGGTACATCTTTCTTCAACAACGAAGTTAAAGGTCTTGCGATTCCTGAAAAATTAGGTATGAACTTGCGAAAATATCCTGCAAGGCTAAGAAAACTCTGCACTGCCTTCACATTCTTCGGTTTGGGGAAGTCAACAACTGCCTTGGATTTGGCATCAGAAGGTCTGTCGCGATATTGGTTTTAACTACTACTTACAACTTGCTCTGACCTGGACCTGGATGATGAGGAATATCCGACAAAGGTTTAGATAAGTAATAAACAGCTTTATATCTGACATAACACTTGAACACGAGCAGGGAATATAGATCACTCTGACAAGATGGATGGAACATGCCTAGACGCTATATGAGCAGCTGGGTCGTCATGGAAACGTCATGCAGATGACCCGATGGTTCTTCTATTATTATGTGTCGTGTCCGTTGGTGGGTAGACTGAGGAAGTGCCGAAAATTGGGTAGTTGCCCATAATACTTCAACACACCCTCCCAACTGCACAATTCTTGAGCTCTTCATTTTTCCTTTTTCTTTATAAACTGTTCCGTTGTGTCCTGTAGTCACATGCCTAGACTGTGGTCCCATAAGCTCTACATGATGACATCTTTGTAGACTCAGCTGCTGCACCATTATTTGAGAATCTTGTAGACTCTGCTGCTGCACTGTCAGAATCTTGTGGACTCAGCTGCCGCTCTATTATTTGAGAATCTTGTAGAATTAGCTGCCGCATCATTATTTGAGAATCTTGTAGAATTAGCTGCCGCATCATTATTTGAGAATCTTGTAGAATTAGCTGCCGCACCATTATTTGAGAATCTTGTAGACTCAGCTGCCGCACTGTCATTTGAGAATCTTGTAGAATTAGCTGCCGCATCATTATTTGATAATCTTGTAGAATTAGCTGCCGCATTATCATTTGAGAATCTTGTAGACTCAGCTGCCGCACCATTATTTGAGAATCTTGTAGACTCCACTGCCGTCAATATCCCCGTCGACATTGCCGGTGAATCAATGGAGACAAATCTGGCCAACCTCTCTGTAGCAGCCGCCTCAGTGGAAGTTCTAGTAGAAGCTGCTCAAGCTGCCTCCGAGAATTCTGCTTTCTCCTGGCAGTCTTGCAGGCTCCTCAGCTGCTGAAGTGAATCTCCTGCAACATGCTACATGGAAAATGCTTAAACACACACACATGCACGTACTAAACCTTTAATATGGGACTTGATTAGTCTAAATCATTAAATGTGAGATAAGATCAGTTGAATTATTTTAGCTCCAGGGTGAGCTAACAATGATCATGTTTGATGGTTGCTCACTTGTAAGCTACCTTACCTGACCTGTCTCATTACGTCTTTTCACCATACATCTTACTTATTTATCTCACTTTCTTGTCGTGGGCGGGAACTTACGCCGAAATTTCTTCTACACGACCATGTCGCCAATAAATTCGATGCCTATTCCAGTGGTCAAATATCCTCCTTCCGCCGAGATTCCGAGCGAGGCGTCCACGTACCATTCCAGGAAATCTCCTTCCGCTGAGTGAAGCAGTCTCTTGTTCCTCTGACGTACCCGACGACTTGTAGCACCGCCTTCCAGTCGTCTTAAGCCGCGTACACACTTGTAACAAACTCCCGTACCGATCCCCGTTCCGTTCCGACTTCAGGTACGGGGCGGCAAAACATCAAAGGAAAGACGATCGGAGGAACGGAACGGAGCTCGATCGGTCTGTTGGCGGTTTTTCCCTCCGCATCAAAGGAATGATCGGAACGGGCTGAACCTAGTGTTAACGGGGTGTCGTTCGCTTCCCCGAACGTTCTCCCGTTCCTAGCGAAAAATGTCTCCATATTTAGAATATTTAGAATTGTCAAAATTCTGCGAAATACAAATATTGGTTTCCACAGTGCAGTTCTCTGAATTCCCCTTCCCCGCTCGTCAACCCCCTTCTCGATGTTCTGCTAACTTCCATTTTTGGTCATTCGTTTGCTGTCGCGATGGAGTGGTCTCAGGAAGAAACTCTGGAGTTTATTGAGCATTATAAATCAAAAGCTATGTTGTGGGATCCAAAGCACCCACAATATTACAATAAAATTCGGAAGCGGGACGCGTGGGAGGAACTGTCGTCAAAGTTAGGAAAACCTCTGGGCGAACTAAAAAAAAAAAAAATTAATAGCCTACTATCGGGAGTGAAATTTTTGTAAAGCCCGCTGACCCCCTGAAACTTGAGTTCAGCCAACAGACTGTTCCCACTAGATTGTCCCCGCTTTGCATAAAAATTTGTCGTCCACCAACGCCGTTTTTTCCTATTTTTTCGCAAAATCGCATCGATCACAATGTAAGCAGCTGCGGCAACTTGTTGACGAGAAGCCATGACTGAGCGGTTGAGGAGGAACGGTTGATTCTCCCGATCGCCCGATTCGGAACGGAACGAGGTTTGGACCGCTGTGATGTTACGACGAAAAGTTCGTTGAAATGTTTGGAACGGAGGAACGGAACGGGGATCGGTACGGGAGTTTGTTACAAGTGTGTACGCGGCTTTACGTGTAGTTATCTTGTTTTCGACCTAGGATACTGACCGCGCAGGCAATATCAAGTCGACTTCCTCTCTATAGGTAGGGTAACGACCCAGTTGCCTATGGGGAAGACTCTTCATACCTGTAGTCTTCGTTTCACCTTAGCTTTCTTACCTTCTTGCCACTTATTGGACACTCTTGTCTGTTATCATTTAAAAATCACATTCCTCGTTTCTGTGAGGATCGTATTTTTCTAGGATACTGCCAACGTGTGCTGCTGATGTACACGCATCATCTTTCCTCCCTTATTTCTCTCTTTGTATCTCCAACCCTGGCGATTTCCTGGGTTCCCTCAAGTCTGTAACAGAAAATTTCGACTCCGGAAACCTCTTAATTTGTGCCATCTTTCCTTCGGACTTAATATTGACCAAACTGTTGTGTACATAGAGCGGATTGCAGATTTCTCTTCTTGCTTCCAGACGAAAAATATGGTTGATAGTCTTACGGTTTCACTTCTGCCTTTTCAATCACTTCCAGAGTTCATACCATCTTCTGGGTGAAACTTTTAGTCCATAGAGCTTCATGGACCTTTCTCACATTTTTCATTTCAACTTGTGCTGACTCTCCCAAATATTCACACTATAATATTCACGTGAGTTTTATGTCATTTATTGTAACCACTATTAGCATGAATCGGACTTCAGGTAGCCTTGCTACCAGGGTGTAGATTTCTGACAACTCAAACGACTGTTTATCTGCGAATCGTCTTTTAACCAGCCAGCTTTGGAACCGTGTTGCTCCATCAACTTCAGTTTTTGACTTGTGTACCCAGCGCGTTTTCATGATCCTCATTCATTGTGAAACCTGGGATCTTAGAATTATTTTCCACGTCTCTCCTCTTCTTGGAATTCCTGGTTGAAGACTTCTATCCAGTCCCTCGCTTCATCAGATAATATTGCTTCTGCAAAACTATTTAATTCCGGTATTTCCTCGTTTGTTAACAAAATTAACAAATTAATTTTTTAACAAATTAATTAATTTTAAATTAATTTTGTTAACAAAATTGGGTAGTCGCCCATAATACTTCAACAAGGTCTAATTGTTCTATCCTTCATTTTATGACCTACGAATTCGACTTCATTCTTCAGGAACTCGCATTTACTCCAATTAAAACGCAATCCATATCGTCGCTGACACCGTATCATGACATAAGTCCATTTTTGGCGGTTTTGAGTTAGAGGTGGTTTCTCATGTAATTTTTTGTGCCTGATCGAATGGAATCGTCAGTTTCGCCGAAAAACCAAGAGGAACGCTGTTACCATGGATTTGTTATCATGACACATCTCATTTGAGGCCGAATCACAGCATAACCCGGCCATTTTACATGGCAGCCGGGCCTCAGCTAAGTACACGGTAAGTATTCTTGAGTATTTAACAGAGTTAAGCTGTAATTTGTGAGTTTATTTTGACTCAATATCAGAATCAACTATTGAAGGTGGATTTCCACCCTTCAGGTAGTAGAAGAAACCTGGAAATTAGTTGATTGAACAAAAAAAAAAAAAAAAAAAAAATGTGGGCGAGTCATGCTATGATCCAGAATTTACTATCCGGAGTTATGTCATGATTCTGGTTATCTGGCAAGAGTTCTGTTGGGATTCGTGCGGCGTTTTGTGCCTAATTTTAGTAAAGTTTACAACCATTGACTTATCAATCGCATTATTTGTCGGTTTTAAGACATCAACAATGCAGTCAGAGTCGGAGGAAGTGCAACTCTGGTTTCCACGAATACGTTGAAGGAGTTAGTTACAGACAACCTCAAGAGCAACGAACTACACCAGCAGCAGGCCGATGTAAATGATGTGTTTGTGGCAGTTCGTAGTAATCGTAGTGCAGTGTCTTGATTTATTTGATACATACATCGATTGTGCAAGGAATCGATATGCGTGTGATAACGCATATCGATAGTGTACCAATCGACTCGGACGAGAATAACCTCTTGGTTCGTCCCATGAATTCTTTTCCGGCCGCGTTGCTCTCGCTGAGTTTCATTGTTTTTCGCAATACCTATAAAGTTTTATCCTGCACCAGCCTTGTCGCTTGAGTTCACCCGTCACCAGTACGAGTTAAAGTGGTGACCCCGACGTGATCTAGTTGTGTTTCTCGTCGATTTTTCGGTGATTGGGGAACTCCTCGTGGTCGCAGTCCGGGCAACTCGCGTTTTGCGTTACCTTTTTTTTTTTTTTTTTTTTTTCGCTCGCGCGTTCATTTCCGTTCACTCCGGTCATCCCGTCGAAGTTTCTCCGGAGTAATTAGCGACCGGCACCATGTATAGTGACGATGGAAACCCGCCGGGGCCCAGTAATCCCGAGAACAAGGATCTCGTGCAACTTGGCGCCGTCCATAGCGTGTCCGAACGTCTTCCTAGATTTTGGAAGCAGGATCCGGAAATGTGGTTCGTCCAAGCCAACGCGATTTTTGCGTCTGCTCGGATCACAACGTCCAAACGTAAGTTTGAGGACACTGTTGCCAAGTTAGACTACGAAATTTTAAGGCAAGTAGCAGATATTGTGAAAAATCCCACAGAAACGCCTTATGAAGATCTACAGCGGCGTTTGGTTGCTACTTATTCTGAGACAGAAAATGAACGGATTAAACGCCTTTTGGAAGACAAACAGCTTGGGGATCAAAAACCGTCGCAATTCTTGAGAGAGATGCGTCTCCTTGCTGGCGACTGGGTTAATGGTGAGCTATTGAAAACCTTATGGCTTCGTGGTCTGCCCCGCCGTATGCACGACATTTTAATGGCGGTGGACCAAACTGACTTAGATAAGCTAGCAGGTGTCGCTGATCGCCTCCATGAAACTTACGAGCCCTCCGCCATTCACGCAGTTTCGCAGGTTTCACAGGGTCAGGACAATCTCTACGATTTAGTGCGACAACTCGCTGCGGAGGTTGCCGCTCTCCGACTCCAACATCGTTCTCGCAGTTCATCCAGAGCGTCCACCCGAACGAATTCCTCAAATTCAGCTTCACGCCGCAAACTATGTTTCTTCCATCGGCGATTTGGTAGGAGGGCCAAGAAATGCGAGCAGCCCTGTGACTGGGAAGAACGTTCTTCAACCCAGTCAGACAAGAAAAAGTTAAACTAAAGGATGCGGCGGCCGAGGCGGATGCCGTCGCTGACACAGCCAACCGCCGATTATTTGTCAGCGAGCGGACGACAGGACAACAATTTTTGATCGACACGGGCGCTGCTGTGTCCGTTTATCCTGTTCTTAAAGCGACTCCCTCAAAGAAACAACCGACAGATTACTCTCTTTACGCCGCTAATGGGAGTAAGATCAGCACATATGGTGAAATTCGACTTCATCTTGACCTGGGTATGCGACGACCATACACCTGGACCTTCATTCTGGCTGATGTAACAAAGCCATGGACGCATCATTTTTGACTAAACTTTGGACGCTGAATCCAATGATATGGTTCTCGGAATGATTGGCGCTCTCTAGATGAGGTTATGAGTCAAAATGGGTACCTATCTACCTATTTTGGATGTGTGTTTTGACATTTCTGGTACCTAGGCGTGCAGGGTATCCTTTTCGACCAAACTTTGGACGCTAAATCGATTGGAATTGGTCCAGGACCTGCCACACCCACTGTTTCCCCCATTTTCCCCATGTTGAAGAAATGAGTCTCCATGCGCCTGGTCCGAGGAATAACCAACCCGTGTGAATTTGCAGCGTTTTTGATTTGAAATTAAAAAAAAAAAAACGCATACTGTCAAATTTGGGGCAGTCGGAGAAGTTAATTTCTTGATTACATGGATCAAAATGATTAAATAGTTTGGTTATTCAAAGAATATCCAACTCTAAACGTTGGCGTCTTAGCTGTGTTCCCCATACTCTTTCTTCAAGGAATAATCAGCTTGTGGGGTGTCGTATCCCACTAAT
This sequence comes from Cyrtorhinus lividipennis, assembly GCA_019603395.1. Classification (NCBI taxonomy): domain Eukaryota; kingdom Metazoa; phylum Arthropoda; class Insecta; order Hemiptera; family Miridae; genus Cyrtorhinus; species Cyrtorhinus lividipennis. The sequence goes on from CM034008.1 coordinate 4,132,703, forward strand.
GCTTGGTAAATCCATCAATACGTGTCTTGGATGAGTAGCATCAATGGCTTTGATGTTGATTTTATTCATGGGCGATGTCTATCTATGAGCAATGTGACACTATAGGTAAATTGGCTCACTGGTTTGGCTGTTTGAGCGCGTTTGAAGGGTACAACAACATCGAACAACACACAACAGAACGAGTTACTTGCAAAAGTTTTGCAAGAATGCACCAAATCAAATTAACGCATTTATCGTAGCGATGTACGAGCTTTGAAATTCCTTCGTCGAAAAATTCGGCCGCCTGCGCCTTCAACCATTTTGTTACCTCTTCTTGCAGCTGTGCGTCGTCATCAAAACGCTGCAAAGCCAGCCACTTCTTCATTTCTGGGAACAGGTGGAATGCTCGGTGCCAGGTCAGGACTGTACGGATGAGGAAACAACTCCCACTTTAAAGATTCAAGAATTTTACTAGTGACATTTGCTGTGTGGGGCCGGGCTTGTGATTAGCAAGATCTTCGAGCTCAACATTCCTTGTTTTTGCTGCTCTTCTGAGTTTTTAGAGAGTTTGGCAATACCTTTGAGGGTTTATTGTAGTGCCTCTTTCCATTTCTATTGGTTTACAGTGTTTTGCAGTCAAAAACCTTATTACTGAATGCACCTCGCAGGATTTTCAATAGTTGCAGACATTTCAAACCATCACAGTATCTGAATGGAGCATAGCACAGTGAGAAAGAATGAGTTAAAAATCAATCTAGTTAGGTTGGATATCTTGATTGATTCATTGAAATTGTTTAATTAGCGACCAGGGGCGGGTTAGCTATCTTCCATCCTCCCTGTATTATGATAACAAAAAAATCTGCAAATTCTTACACACGGGTTGGTTATTCCTCGAATGGGGGAAACAGTGGGTGTGGTGGGTCCCAGACCCATTCCAATCGATTCAAGGTCCAAAATTTAGTGGAATATGATACCCCACACGCCTAGGTAGCGGAAATCCCGAAAACACATAATCAAATTGGGTAATAAATACCCAATTTGACCCATAACTTCTTCCAGTGGGTGCCAATTGTTCTGGGACCCATTTTATTTAATTCAGCGTCCAAAATTTAGTGGAAAATGACACCCTACTCGCCTAAATCACCCAAAATCTCGAAAATCCATTTTTCAAAGAACCCCTACCCCCTCCAAATTTGGTCCGATCGGGCTGAAAAGTTTCGAGGACACATCTCGGCTGGGAACAGACCCCTGACCCAAATTTCAGATTTTTAGAAAATTTTCCACTACCAAAAACGGCGTGGACAATGGACGGCGGACAGCGTACGGCGTACGGCGGACGGACATTGACCTTCTTTGATCAGGACATCATGAAACGTCCAGAAAAAAATTTTGAGCCGAATCGGAGAGGTTGACCATTATCATGAAAACATAGGTTGATTATTCATGGAATAACCAACCAAAATATTCAGTCCTCCAAAAAAAAAACAACTTTGGGTTTATTAATTAATTAAAATACACTAAAAAAATCTGCAAATTCTTACACACGGGTTGGTTATTCCTCGAATGGGGGAAACAGTGGGTGTGGTGGGTCCCAGACCCATTCCAATCGATTCAAGGTCCAAAATTTAGTGGAATATGATACCCCACACGCCTAGGCACCAGAAATCCTGACACATACAAAATGGGTGGATACATACCCATTTTGACCCATAACTTCTTCCGGTGGGTGCCAATCGTTCTGGGACACACATCATTGAAGTCAGCGTCCAAAATTTAGTGGAAAATGATACCCCACACGCCTAGGTAGCAGAAATCCCGAAAACACATAATCAAATTGGGTAATAAATACCCAATTTGACCCATGACTTCTTCCAGTGGGTGCCAATTGTTCTGGGACCCATTTTATTGGATTCAGCGTCCAAAATTTAGTGGAAAATGACACCCTACTCGCCTAAATCACCCAAAATCTCGAAAATCCATTTTTCAAAGAACCCCTACTCCTCTCCAAATTTGGTCCGATCGGGCTGAAAAGTTTCGAGGACACATCTCGGCTGGGAACAGACCCCTGACCCAAATTTCAGATTTTTAGAAAATTTTCTACTACCAAAAACGGCGTGGACAATGGACGGCGGATGGCGTACGGCGTACGGCGGACGGACATTGACCTTCTTTGATCAGGACATCATGAAACGTCCAGAAAAAAATTTTGAGCCGAATCGGAGAGGTTGACCATTATCATGAAGACATAGGTTGATTATTCATGGAATAACCAACCAAAATATTCAGTCCTCCAAAAAAAAACAACTTTGGGTTTATTAATTAATTAAAATACACTAAAAAAATCTGCAAATTATTACACACGGGTTGGTTATTCCTCGAATGGGGGAAACAGTGGGTGTGGTGGGTCCCAGACCCATTCCAATCGATTCAAGGTCCAAAATTTAGTGGAATATGATACCCCACACGCCTAGGCACCAGAAATCCTGACACATACAAAATGGGTGGATACATACCCATTTTGACCCATAACTTCTTCCGGTGGGTGCCAATCGTTCTGGGACACACATCATTGAAGTCAGCGTCCAAAATTTAGTGGAAAATGATACCCCACACGCCTAGGTAGCAGAAATCCCGAAAACACATATTCAAAATGGGTAATAAATACCCAATTTGATCCATTACTTCTTCAAGTGGGTGCCAATTGTTCTGGGACCCATTTTATTGGATTCAGCGTCCAAAATTTAGTGGAAAATGACAACCTACTCGCCTAAATCACCCAAAATCTCGAAAATCCATTTTTCAAAGAACCCTTACCCCCTCCAAATTTGGTCCGATTGGGCTGAAAAGTTTCGAGGACACATCTCGGCTGGGAACAGACCCCTGACCCAAATTTCAGATTTTTAGAAAATTTTCTACTACCAAAAACGGCGTGGACAATGGACGGCGGACGGCGTTCAGCGTACGGCGTACGGCGGACGGACATTGACCTTTTTTGATCAGGACATCATGAAACGTCCAGAAAAAAATTTTGAGCCGAATCGGAGAGGTTGACCATTAACATGAAAACATAGGTTGATTATTCATGGAATAACCAACCAAAATATTGAGTCCTCCAAAAAAAACAACTTTGGGTTTATTAATTAATTAAAATACACTAAAAAAATCTGCAAATTCTTACACACGGGTTGGTTATTCCTCGAATGGAGGAAACAGTGGGAGTGGCTGGTCCCAGACCCATTCCAATCGATTCAGGGTCCAAAATTTAGTGGAATATATGATACCCCACACGCCTAGGCACCAGAAATCCTGACACATACAAAATGGGTGGATACATACCCATTTTGACCCATAACTTCTTCCGGTGGGTGCCAATCGTTCTGGGACACACATCATTGAATTCAGCGTCCAAAATTTAGTGGAAAATGATACCCCACACGCCTAGGTAGCAGAAATCCCGAAAACACATATTCAAAATGGGTAATAAATACCCAATTTGACCTATAACTTCTCCCAGTGGGTGCCAATTGTTCTGGGACCCCTTTTATTGGATTTAGCGTCCAAAATTTAGTGGAAAATGACACCCCTCTCGCCTAAATCACCCAAAATCTCGAAAATCCATTTTTCAAAAAACACATTTTGACCCCTACCCCCTCCAAATTTGGTCCGATCGGGCTGAAAAGTTTCGAGGACCCATCTTGGCTGGGAACAGACCCCTGACACAAATTTCAGATTTTTAGAAAATTCTCTACTACCAAAAACGGCGCAGACGATGGACGGCGTACGGCGTACGGCGGACGGACATCGACCTTTTTTGATCAGGACATCATGAAACGTCCAGAAAAAAATTTTGAGCCAAATCGGAGAGGTTGACCATTATCATGAAAACATAGGTTGATTATTCAAGGAATAACCAACCAAAAGGGACCGAGGAACGCTGCAGAGTACAGTTCCGAGTCCAAATATAGATGCTTAATGTTATAAATTGTGCTGTTATTAAATAGTGCGACAACTGCATTACAACCGTGAATTGTGCCTTGTGATTGTGTAAGTGTGTGAATGAGGACAGTGTATTCGAGTGAACAATTGTAATAAATTATTTACAAAGAACATAAATCGTTACAATAGTATACAATACATGTAGTAAATGAAAATAATAACGATAATAATCATTTTTGACAGGCCCTCTGAAATCTATCTTGTGTGTGGTAATCGGATTCGGACTCCATGTTGACTAAATCGATTCATCGGTTACAAATTCGAGCAAATGACGATACCCTACAAGCGTAAGTCTTAATAAAACTCAAAACACGGTCGATTGGGTCCTTGAGTTTTGCAAATCTACTAGAACCCGTCTCTGACTGAAATTTAGGTTTCTAGACAAATCCTCGCTGCCTGTACGATTACATTTGTGGGAGCTCAGCCTTGTACGCGGAGCAGACAACACGTGCTGTGGATCGGTCCTGTATTTTATCGTAAAAATACGTAGTTTTTCTCGGGTGAATAACACCATTTTCGGCAGATGTCAGTATTGAAGGTTAATTTCCAAGTCAAAAAATATTACGTCAAAATTGGTGTATCTTGAATACCGTTTTTTGAAGTTTTGTCAACCGAGAGGTGGAACAGTTTGTTGAAGAAGGGTGTCAACCTCATCGAAGCAAAGGAGATGACGCAGCGCTATCGTGTTTCCCCAGTCTCGATGTTGCAACCTGATATGGAATGCCTTGACGATATGGAAACCAACGCGTTTGAAATTATAATGGAAAAACTACGAGAATTAGAGGTTGTAAAGGATCTAATCAAAATCGTATCGACAATCAGGAAAAAATTAGTGTCTTGGAAAACTAGCGAGACTAGCGGAAGATGCTGACAAACGGACAGAAAAAATCGTCGAAAAACTGCTAGAACACGAGAAACAGGAAAACATCATTCTTTACAATGTGCCTGAATCTGATACGGAAAGCGGTTACGATCTCAAAATTAGGGCGTCAGAAGTATTTCAAAATTTCATGGGTCTCCACCTCAAGCCGGATGATATCAGGTTCGTTACTAGAGTTGGCAGTCAAAATGGTGTTGCCAATAAAACCAGGCCCTTGAGGGTAAAATTCAACAGTCACGACGCCAAAGCGCGAGCTGTGTGAGGTTTTGGACTGCTTAAAAATACCCCGTTCAATGCATTTTTAGATTTCAACCGTGTTGCAACGACGAAAGACATTGTTACCGAAGATGAAGGAGGCAAGAACTAACGGTCAACACGCAGTTTTGATAAAAGACCATCTTTACATAAATGGGAAGAAATTGATCGAAGTGGACACATCAACCTCATCTGAAGTAGACAGTGAAAAGTCACCTAAACGGCTACAACCTCTAAGAAATTAAATTAGGAGTAAGGGAGGGAGGAACAAGAAAAGAGTCTGACTGCAACACCATTCCGGAGAAAAATTAGAAATCTGATACTGGAACGTCAAGGACTTCGAGCTCTTAGGATTAACGATTTGAAATTTGGAAGAAAAAGCGATTAAGTGAATGAACATTTCAAGATGGAAACCATAGTAGGAGCGATGTGTCTTCACTCGTTCTCGTATGATATTTTTAAATGTTATAACGATTATTTTAGTTCTCTTGTTACTAATATTGTAGATTCTTCAGAGGAACCAAAGTTCTTAACAAAATAATTTCCAATGTAAACGCATTAATAATAGTTATGTGACTCATGTGAACTAGTTTTTTGAAACATTGTATGTACTTGCCAGACATTTGTAAAGTGGCTGAAATCCTGTTGTATAGGTCTGAGTTACCTGAAACAACAATAAATGAATTGAATTGATTACATTTGTGGGCAAACCGAAAAAATCGACTTCAGGCATGATATAGTGAAAAATACACACAAAAATGACATCCATGTAATAAGAATCCGTAGATCCCCGTAGATAAAACGCCCATCTTGGAGTCTAGCGAGTAGTGAAGAATTTGAGATTAGGTGGAGATCTGAATGTTATATTCTTTGAGCCCCGCTTTCGACGAAAATTGTTTTATTGATTGTTCGGAATTGATAGACGATTATGGAAACTATCGATCATGAATAGTGGTTTGATTTACGCAGCGTGGCTTAGGAACAGGTTAGGAGTACCCTAAAGATTAAAAATCATTCGAGGTACTTTCTGGCTTAACGTCCAATGAAACATCAACTTGCGTACAAGTCCTCAACTCAGTGGGACATTTTCATGTTTTAAACAAAAGAAAAAAAGATAACTGATTACACTTGGTTTATCCCCGTCATGAGAACCGTCAATCGAAAGAAATGAGCACAAAGGGGAATTTCATAAAGATGAGCACAAAGAGGAATCTGATAAAGATTAGCACAAAGGAGAATTTGATAAAGATGAACACAAAGAGGAATCTGATATGTGAAACCGTTCGTCATCTATTTTTAAAACGTTTTTCTTAACCCGCTTTCTTGTTTGTCTGTTTGTCCGCAAAATCTTTCAACTCAAATTTCGACCATTTATCGGCAATCTATAGTTCTGAAACTTTACATATAGATCAGAACCAGATGACAATGCAATATTATAATACTTTGATGATGATTTAAAGAGCTTCTTGAATTTCAATAAAATAAAATTATAAAATTATATATCACTAGGTTGGGACCCGTCAACAATGACGGGAGAAAAAAATGTAACGTTAGTCCAAAGGTCGTCCAATCCCTCTAGAATGTGTTGGAGATTGAAAAAGGTAAACAAAGGATTCCCCCCCCCCCCCGCCCGGGGGGAATATCTGCATTGTTCATCGAGGTTCTTCAATAAAATTTTACAATTACAAATTTCTAACGAACAAAACTAAAAAGTAGAAAATAATAGTACATAAATAAAAAAACTTTTATAAAAACAACGTTTTTCATATGCACTAAAAAGTAGAAAATAATTTTCCTATTGGTATCCTATAGCCTGGCAGAATTTCTGAATAAATTGGTCACATTATGGTATCAGACTTTATAACAATTTCTAATTCTTATAAAACGAAAAACGTTGGGCGCATTTTGTATTTCAATTCCGTGAAACTGTATTAACTGAATATTATGTCAACTGAATTAATATAAAGAAATTTCATTTTATAGAAATGTGAGCGTATTAGAAAGATCTTGATGTTTGAGTACATGCACCCAACGTTTTTCGTTTCATAAGAATTGGAAATTGTTATAAAGTCTGTTACCATAATGTGACCAATTTATTCAGAAATTCTGCCAGGCTCATAGGAAAATTATTTTCTACTTTTTAGTGCATATGAAAAACGTTGTTTTTATAAAAGTTTTTTTATTCATGTACTATTATTTAACATCAGCTGGGTGGTCCACAATGTTATACTATAAAATGGAGGTGACATGGCTCGTCAATTTCCAAGCAACCACATGTTTTCGTCCAGGTGTTTTTAAAACGTTTTTCTTAACCGGCTTTCTTGTTTGTCCGCGAAATCTTTCAACTCAAATTTCGACCATTTATCGGCAATCTATAGTTCTGAAACTTTACATATAGATCAGAACCAGATGACAATGCAATATTATAATACTTTGATGAGGATAACCCCCCCCCCCCCCCCGGCCGGGGGGAATATCAGTGTGGGTGACTTCAGTTGAATAGACAAACAAAACAATTATTCTATATCCTGTTGTTTATAACCAGCTGTTAAACTTAGCAACCAATTTTGAGCAGTTTCCTACAATTCTATTTACTGTCCTAGCTTTTTATTCGTACCTTTCAATTCTATTTAATACAATCATTATAGCCTTCTGATTTGCCTACCCGAAACAACGAATAGAAATTATTTTCTCAATGTTGTGTTCATGTAGTGTTTGGTAGTAGAAAATTTTCTAAAAATCTGAAATTTGGGTCAGGTGTCTGTTCCCAGCCGAGATGGGTCCTCGAAACTTTTCAGCCCGATCGGACCAAATTTGGAGCGGGTAGGGGTTTTTTGAAAAATGGATTTTCGAGATTTTGGGTGATTTAGGCGAGTGGGGTGTCATTTTCCACTAAATTTTGGACGCTGAATCCAATTAAATGGGTCCCAGAACAATTGGCACCCACTTGAAGAAGTAATGGGTCAAATTGGGTATTTATTACCCATTTTGAATATGTGTTTTTGGGATATCTGCTACCTAGGCGAGTAGGGTGTCATTTTCAACTAAATTTTGGACGCTGAATCCAATAAAATGGGTCCCAGAACAATTGGCACCCACTGGAAGAAGTTATGGGTCAAATTGCGTATTTATTACCCAATTTGATTATGTGTTTTGGGGATTTCTGCTACCTAGGCGTGTGGGGTATCATTTTCCACTAAATTTTGGACACTGAATTCAATGATGTGTGTCCCAGAACGATTGGCACCCACCGGAAGCATAATGGGTCAAAATGGGTATGTATCCACCCATTTTGTATGTGTCAGGATTTCTGCTACCTAGGCGTGTGGGGTATCATTTTCCACTAAATTTTGGACGCTGAATCGATTGGAATTGATCCAGGACCCGCCACGCCCACTGTTTTCATTTTTCCCATGTTGAAGAAATGAGTCTCCATGCGCCTGGTCCGAGAAATAACCAACACGTGTAAACGAATTTGCAGCGTTTTGACAAATGGATTTTCGAGGATATAAGCCCCATTGTTTTCCATTAAATTTGTACGCTTTATGGAGGTCCATAAACACACCCATACAATCCTTCTCGATCAAAGGCGTCCAATATCTCTTCAACAACCTCAAAAATCGCACCATGCGTACACTTTCCTCGACAGACACCAAACTTATTGTTATTAAGACAATTTTCCGCTTCTAGAAATGATGTCAAATACATTGACATAATACGTGACAAGTTATCTATACAATTTGAGTTGATGATGGACAGCCATCGAGAATCGAGCGGGTGAAACTTACACACCCACTCGCGCTACTCGAATGTCCAGAGGAAGTGGCCTCCGAACCAGTCGGACCAGCCGTTGATTTCGAGAGAGAGGGGGAAATTCACTTGATACGTCCAAATGTCACGATCTGTAATCAAGAAGTGATGACGTGAGCAATCGTACAAACTGTGGCAATAACCCTGGTGCTGAATAGTGGCCGTGAAATCCTCGAAGGTATGATTGAAGTCCGGATGTATTCATCATATCCGATTTTCTAGTACCTACCAAATATCTAGGCCCTAGAATATCTCAGTATTTTTGAAAATTTCGCTTTAAAAAAAAAAAAAAGCCCTGCAAATTCTCTCACACGGGTTGGTTATTCCTCGGACCAGGCGCATGAAGACTCATTTCTCCAACATGGGGAAAATGAGGGAAACAGTGTGTGGTGGGTCCCGGACCCATTCCAATCGATTCAGGATCCAAAATTCAGTGGAAAATTATACCCCACACGCCTATGTACCAGAAATCTTGAAAACACATTTACAAAATGGGTAGATAAGGACTCCCAGTGGGTGCCAATCGTTCTGGGACCCATTTCATTGGAATCAGCGTCCAAAACTTAAAGGAAAAACGTACCCCACACACCTAGATCGCCAGAAATCATGAAAATCTATTTCTCGAAATACACATTTTGATCCCTACCCCGCCGAAATTTGGTTCGATCGGGCTGAAAAGTTTTGAGGACCAACTAGAGCCGGAAACGGGTCTCTGATCAAAATTTCAGATTTTTAAAAAATTTTCTACTATCAAAAACGGTATGGACGGCGGAGGGACATTTGACTTTTTTGATCTAGACACCTTAAAACGTCCAGAAAAAAATTGTTGGCCGAATCAGAGAGGCTGACCTTTTGCATGAAAACATAGGTTTATTATTCAAGGAATAACCAACCAAAACGCTGCAAATTCATCCACAAACCGTGGTAATTATGCCAGGTGGATCCTCCTGTGATAAGCGTATCACAAAGGCTAGTGCCTTCCTATTTTATGAGTAATAAAAGGTTCTATGTGAATTTTCTATTGAATTTAATGTCAGATTTAGGTTTATTCGATGTATGGAAAATCAAGGAGCTGAGGTCGCCCATTTTTTATCTGTATTTTATTTTCATAAAATTATTCCCAAAAAATTCAGGGTACCTGGAAGGAAATATCTCAAGAGCAATCGTCTTGGACGGGTCTAAAAGGATCTTTTTTGACAATGTTCAATTTGATTTGTGTACCTGCGTACAAATATCATTGAATGATTACTAAAACCTACGAGAGAAACAACCCAGTTTGTCGTGGAAATTGAAATCAGTCAATATCAAGGATTCTATTACCAAATAACCAGTTCCGGAAAAATTGCCCAGGAGCGTAAACTGCACCAAATCATTGGTCAAGTTGCCGCCATCACCACTAGAAAACCCAGTCGGTGACTTGTCAATCAATAAGGCAACCCTGGTCTGGTTCGCGCTGTGGAAAGATCACTCAGAAGTCAGAAATAGTCAAGAGAATGTGGACTGTCCCTTTTGTGACTAGTTTCCTTCTTGTTCGTGAGCCTCAGAAGAGTAAGAATCTCCACCATGTACCTTGGTGCTATTTATTTGTGTGACTGATTAGAACTCATTTCTCTTTAGATGACCTCGTAATGTATGAAACAGGTCTTAATGGTGAATAATTATGAGAAACCAGGTCGAGAACAAACGACTTGACGGAAGACACCGTTTACTGGGTCTCACCTGAGTGAATAGGGTTCACTGTTTGGTTCTGTCAATAGTTGAAATGTTCAAGTAGTATGTATGTACTCGATTGCTATCTGATTCTAATGTAGGTGTTGTATTCCTTGAATATTGCGTTTAGAAAAATTGAGAAGCCACACAGAGAGTTGTCTTTACAAAATAACTTTACAGGAATGACTTTACAAGAATGACGCACATGCGTAGTGAAGTTCTGTGCATCCACCGTCAGACGAATCTGACAGGTGGCGCACTCAAGCGGCCCATTCGAGGTTCACACCATGCGTCACACCATAATAAATGAATTTCGATGATAGTTTTAGTGAAAAGGTTCCCGACACATGAATATATTTATTTATTTATAGATGGAGTTACAGACAATACTAAGACGCGTCTGACTTGTTATTAAGGTAATATTTTTCAAAAATGCATTCCCATTGGCTTTGTGGAGATGCGAAACTCCCCTTTGACAAGGCAATAACGAGTTCAAAACCTGAATTAATGCTTGGAAAACATTCTGAGACTAGAATATCCGGTTAAGGGTAGTTTTGCGACCACAAAGATGAGGTAGTAGGCTATTGAACTGATGACATTATTGAAAGGAAGGTGTTAAGGCTATTGTCAAATTTGCCCAAAGGGTATCATTCAAACTACGATCGATACCAATTGGAAAGAGCCTTCGAACAATATGGCCATAAATGACGTGGTGGGAAGTGCCATTGATTACGTATTCACTGTATACATGAAGAAGTTAACTGACAACGATAAGCGAGGCTTGAAGAATACAATGAAGCAAAAATATGAGCTACATTCTTGTCAGTACTAGCAATAATAGCAACCAAAATTTAGTAGAAAAAACATCTCACATGATAGTTTCCCAAAAAGTCCTTCAAATCGAGTTTTAAAAATCACATTTCGACCCATACCTTCCTCAAAATGTGTCTCCGAAAAATGGATTTTTGGATTCTAAAAAATGTTGGACGCTGAATCCAATGAGACGGGTCCCGGGACAATTGGCGCCCACCGGAAGAGGTTATGGGTCAAAATGGGTATCTTATCTACCCATTTCGAATGTGTGTTTTTGAGATTTCTGGTACCCAGGCGTGTGGGGTATCATTTTTGACTAAACTTTGGACGCTGAATCCAATGATATGGTTCTCGGAATGATTGGCGCTCTCTAGATGAGGTTATGAGTCAAAATGGGTACCTATCTACCTATTTTGGATGTGTGTTTTGACATTTCTGGTACCTAGGCGTGCAGGGTATCCTTTTCGACCAAACTTTGGACGCTAAATCGATTGGAATTGGTCCAGGACCTGCCACACCCACTGTTTCCCCCATTTTCCCCATGTTGAAGAAATGAGTCTCCATGCGCCTGGTCCGAGGAATAACCAACCCGTGTGAATTTGCAGCGTTTTTGATTTGAAATTAAAAAAAAAAAACGCATACTGTCAAATTTGGGGCAGTCGGAGAAGTTAATTTCTTGATTACATGGATCAAAATGATTAAATAGTTTGGTTATTCAAAGAATATCCAACTCTAAACGTTGGCGTCTTAGCTGTGTTCCCCATACTCTTTCTTCAAGGAATAATCAGCTTGTGGGGTGTCGTATCCCACTAATGCTTGGTAAATCCATCAATACGTGTCTTGGATGAGTAGCATCAATGGCTTTGATGTTGATTTTATTCATGGGCGATGTCTATCTATGAGCAATGTGACACTATAGGTAAATTGGCTCACTGGTTTGGCTGTTTGAGCGCGTTTGAAGGGTACAACAACATCGAACAACACACAACAGAACGAGTTACTTGCAAAAGTTTTGCAAGAATGCACCAAATCAAATTAACGCATTTATCGTAGCGATGTACGAGCTTTGAAATTCCTTCGTCGAAAAATTCGGCCGCCTGCGCCTTCAACCATTTTGTTACCTCTTCTTGCAGCTGTGCGTCGTCATCAAAACGCTGCAAAGCCAGCCACTTCTTCATTTCTGGGAACAGGTGGAATGCTCGGTGCCAGGTCAGGACTGTACGGATGAGGAAACAACTCCCACTTTAAAGATTCAAGAATTTTACTAGTGACATTTGCTGTGTGGGGCCGGGCTTGTGATTAGCAAGATCTTCGAGCTCAACATTCCTTGTTTTTGCTGCTCTTCTGAGTTTTTAGAGAGTTTGGCAATACCTTTGAGGGTTTATTGTAGTGCCTCTTTCCATTTCTATTGGTTTACAGTGTTTTGCAGTCAAAAACCTTATTACTGAATGCACCTCGCAGGATTTTCAATAGTTGCAGACATTTCAAACCATCACAGTATCTGAATGGAGCATAGCACAGTGAGAAAGAATGAGTTAAAAATCAATCTAGTTAGGTTGGATATCTTGATTGATTCATTGAAATTGTTTAATTAGCGACCAGGGGCGGGTTAGCTATCTTCCATCCTCCCTGTATTATGATAACAAAAAAATCTGCAAATTCTTACACACGGGTTGGTTATTCCTCGAATGGGGGAAACAGTGGGTGTGGTGGGTCCCAGACCCATTCCAATCGATTCAAGGTCCAAAATTTAGTGGAATATGATACCCCACACGCCTAGGCACCAGAAATCCTGACACATACAAAATGGGTGGATACATACCCATTTTGACCCATAACTTCTTCCGGTGAGTGCCAATCGTTCTGGGACACACATCATTGAAGTCAGCGTCCAAAATTTAGTGGAAAATGATACTCCACACGCCTAGGTAGCGGAAATCCCGAAAACACATAATCAAATTGGGTAATAAATACCCAATTTGACCCATAACTTCTTCCAGTGGGTGCCAATTGTTCTGGGACCCATTTTATTCGATTCAGCGTCCAAAATTTAGTAAAAAATGACACCCTACTCGCCTAAATCACCCAAAATCTCGAAAATCCATTTTTCAAAGAACCCCTACCCCCTCCAAATTTGGTCCGATCGGGCTGAAAAGTTTCGAGGACACATCTCGGCTGGGAACAGACCCCTGACCCAAATTTCAGATTTTTAGAAAATTTTCTACTACCAAAAACGGCGTGGACAATGGACGGCGGACGGCGTACGGCGTACGGCGTACGGCGGACAGACATTGACCTTCTTTGATCAGGACATCATGAAACGTCCAGAAAAAAATTTTGAGCCGAATCGGAGAGGTTGACCATTATTATGAAAACATAGGTTGATTATTCATGGAATAACCAACCAAAATATTCAGTCCTCCAAAAAAAAAACAACTTTGGGTTTATTAATTAATTAAAATACACTAAAAAAATCTGCAAATTCTTACACACGGGTTGGTTATTCCTCGAATGGGGGAAACAGTGGGTGTGGTGGGTCCCAGACCCATTCCAATCGATTCAAGGTCCAAAATTTAGTGGAATATGATACCCCACACGCCTAGGCACCAGAAATCCTGACACATACAAAATGGGTGGATACATACCCATTTTGACCCATAACTTCTTCCGGTGGGTGCCAATCGTTCTGGGACACACATCATTGAAGTCAGCGTCCAAAATTTAGTGGAAAATGATACCCCACACGCCTAGGTAGCAGAAATCCCGAAAACACATAATCAAATTGGGTAATAAATACCCAATTTGACCCATAACTTCTTCCAGTGGGTGCCAATTGTTCTGGGACCCATTTTATTGGATTCAGCGTCCAAAATTTATTGGAAAATGACACCCTACTCGCCTAGGTAGCAGAAATCCCGAAAACACATATTCAAAATGGGTAATAAATACCCAATTTGACCCATTACTTCTTCAAGTGGGTGCCAATTGTTCTGGGACCCATTTTATTGGATTCAGCGTCCAAAATTTAGTAAAAAATGACACCCTACTCGCCTAAATCACCCATAATCTCGAAAATCCATTTTTCAAAGAACCCCTACCCCCTTCCCAATTTGGTCCAATCGGGCTGAAAAGTTTCGAGGACACATCTCGGCTGGGAACAGACCCCTGACCCAAATTTCAGATTTTTAGAAAATTGTCTACTACCAAAAACGGCGTGGACAATGGACGGCGGACGGCGTACAGCGTACGGCGTACGGCGGACGGACATTGACCTTTTTTGATCAGGACATCATGAAACGTCCAGAAAAAAATTTTGAGCCGAATCGGAGAGGTTGACCATTAACATGAAAACATAGGTTGATTATTCATGGAATAACCAACCAAAATATTGAGTCCTCCAAAAAAAACAACTTTGGGTTTATTAATTAATTAAAATACACTAAAAAAATCTGCAAATTCTTACACACGGGTTGGTTATTCCTCGAATGGAGGAAACAGTGGGAGTGGCTGGTCCCAGACCCATTCCAATCGATTCAGGGTCCAAAATTTAGTGGTATATATGATACCCCACACGCCTAGGCACCAGAAATCCTGACACATACAAAATGGGTGGATACATACCCATTTTGACCCATAACTTCTTCCGGTGGGTGCCAATCGTTCTGGGACACACATCATTGAATTCAGCGTCCAAAATTTAGTGGAAAATGATACCCCACACGCCTAGGTAGCAGAAATCCCGAAAACACATATTCAAAATGGGTAATAAATACCCAATTTGACCTATAACTTCTCCCAGTGGGTGCCAATTGTTCTGGGACCCCTTTTATTGGATTTAGCGTCCAAAATTTAGTGGAAAATGACACCCCTCTCGCCTAAATCACCCAAAATCTCGAAAATCCATTTTTCAAAAAACACATTTTGACCCCTACCCCCTCCAAATTTGGTCCGATCGGGCTGAAAAGTTTCGAGGACCCATCTTGGCTGGGAACAGACCCCTGACACAAATTTCAGATTTTTAGAGAATTCTCTACTACCAAAAACGGCGCAGACGATGGACGGCGTACGGCGTACGGCGGACGGACATCGACCTTTTTTGATCAGGACATCATGAAACGTCCAGAAAAAAATTTTGAGCCAAATCGGAGAGGTTGACCATTATCATGAAAACATAGGTTGATTATTCAAGGAATAACCAACCAAAAGGGACCGAGGAACGCTGCAGAGTACAGTTCCGAGTCCGAATATAGATGCTTAATGTTATAAATTGTGCTGTTATTAAATAGTGCGACAACTGCATTACAACCGTGAATTGTGCCTTGTGATTGTGTAAGTGTGTGAATGAGGACAGTGTATTCGAGTGAACAATTGTAATAAATTATTTACAAAGAACATAAATCGTTACAATAGTATACAATACATGTAGTAAATGAAAATAATAACGATAATAATCATTTTTGACAGGCCCTCTGAAATCTATCTTGTGTGTGGTAATCGGATTCGGACTCCATGTTGACTAAATCGATTCATCGGTTACAAATTCGAGCAAATGACGATACCCTACAAGCGTAAGTCTTAATAAAACTCAAAACACGGTCGATTGGGTCCTTGAGTTTTGCAAATCTACTAGAACCCGTCTCTGACTGAAATTTAGGTTTCTAGACAAATCCTCGCTGCCTGTACGATTACATTTGTGGGAGCTCAGCCTTGTACGCGGAGCAGACAACACGTGCTGTGGATCGGTCCTGTATTTTATCGTAAAAATACGTAGTTTTTCTCGGGTGAATAACACCATTTTCGGCAGATGTCAGTATTGAAGGTTAATTTCCAAGTCAAAAAATATTACGTCAAAATTGGTGTATCTTGAATACCGTTTTTTGAAGTTTTGTCAACCGAGAGGTGGAACAGTTTGTTGAAGAAGGGTGTCAACCTCATCGAAGCAAAGGAGATGACGCAGCGCTATCGTGTTTCCCCAGTCTCGATGTTGCAACCTGATATGGAATGCCTTGACGATATGGAAACCAACGCGTTTGAAATTATAATGGAAAAACTACGAGAATTAGAGGTTGTAAAGGATCTAATCAAAATCGTATCGACAATCAGGAAAAAATTAGTGTCTTGGAAAACTAGCGAGACTAGCGGAAGATGCTGACAAACGGACAGAAAAAATCGTCGAAAAACTGCTAGAACACGAGAAACAGGAAAACATCATTCTTTACAATGTGCCTGAATCTGATACGGAAAGCGGTTACGATCTCAAAATTAGGGCGTCAGAAGTATTTCAAAATTTCATGGGTCTCCACCTCAAGCCGGATGATATCAGGTTCGTTACTAGAGTTGGCAGTCAAAATGGTGTTGCCAATAAAACCAGGCCCTTGAGGGTAAAATTCAACAGTCACGACGCCAAAGCGCGAGCTGTGTGAGGTTTTGGACTGCTTAAAAATACCCCGTTCAATGCATTTTTAGATTTCAACCGTGTTGCAACGACGAAAGACATTGTTACCGAAGATGAAGGAGGCAAGAACTAACGGTCAACACGCAGTTTTGATAAAAGACCATCTTTACATAAATGGGAAGAAATTGATCGAAGTGGACACATCAACCTCATCTGAAGTAGACAGTGAAAAGTCACCTAAACGGCTACAACCTCTAAGAAATTAAATTAGGAGTAAGGGAGGGAGGAACAAGAAAAGAGTCTGACTGCAACACCATTCCGGAGAAAAATTAGAAATCTGATACTGGAACGTCAAGGACTTCGAGCTCTTAGGATTAACGATTTGAAATTTGGAAGAAAAAGCGATTAAGTGAATGAACATTTCAAGATGGAAACCATAGTAGGAGCGATGTGTCTTCACTCGTTCTCGTATGATATTTTTAAATGTTATAACGATTATTTTAGTTCTCTTGTTACTAATATTGTAGATTCTTCAGAGGAACCAAAGTTCTTAACAAAATAATTTCCAATGTAAACGCATTAATAATAGTTATGTGACTCATGTGAACTAGTTTTTTGAAACATTGTATGTACTTGCCAGACATTTGTAAAGTGGCTGAAATCCTGTTGTATAGGTCTGAGTTACCTGAAACAACAATAAATGAATTGAATTGATTACATTTGTGGGCAAACCGAAAAAATCGACTTCAGGCATGATATAGTGAAAAATACACACAAAAATGACATCCATGTAATAAGAATCCGTAGATCCCCGTAGATAAAACGCCCATCTTGGAGTCTAGCGAGTAGTGAAGAATTTGAGATTAGGTGGAGATCTGAATGTTATATTCTTTGAGCCCCGCTTTCGACGAAAATTGTTTTATTGATTGTTCGGAATTGATAGACGATTATGGAAACTATCGATCATGAATAGTGGTTTGATTTACGCAGCGTGGCTTAGGAACAGGTTAGGAGTACCCTAAAGATTAAAAATCATTCGAGGTACTTTCTGGCTTAACGTCCAATGAAACATCAACTTGCGTACAAGTCCTCAACTCAGTGGGACATTTTCATGTTTTAAACAAAAGAAAAAAAGATAACTGATTACACTTGGTTTATCCCCGTCATGAGAACCGTCAATCGAAAGAAATGAGCACAAAGGGGAATTTCATAAAGATGAGCACAAAGAGGAATCTGATAAAGATTAGCACAAAGGAGAATTTGATAAAGATGAACACAAAGAGGAATCTGATATGTGAAACCGTTCGTCATCTATTTTTAAAACGTTTTTCTTAACCCGCTTTCTTGTTTGTCTGTTTGTCCGCAAAATCTTTCAACTCAAATTTCGACCATTTATCGGCAATCTATAGTTCTGAAACTTTACATATAGATCAGAACCAGATGACAATGCAATATTATAATACTTTGATGATGATTTAAAGAGCTTCTTGAATTTCAATAAAATAAAATTATAAAATTATATATCACTAGGTTGGGACCCGTCAACAATGACGGGAGAAAAAAATGTAACGTTAGTCCAAAGGTCGTCCAATCCCTCTAGAATGTGTTGGAGATTGAAAAAGGTAAACAAAGGATTCCCCCCCCCCCCCCGCCCGGGGGGAATATCTGCATTGTTCATCGAGGTTCTTCAATAAAATTTTACAATTACAAATTTCTAACGAACAAAACTAAAAAGTAGAAAATAATAGTACATAAATAAAAAAACTTTTATAAAAACAACGTTTTTCATATGCACTAAAAAGTAGAAAATAATTTTCCTATTGGTATCCTATAGCCTGGCAGAATTTCTGAATAAATTGGTCACATTATGGTATCAGACTTTATAACAATTTCTAATTCTTATAAAACGAAAAACGTTGGGCGCATTTTGTATTTCAATTCCGTGAAACTGTATTAACTGAATATTATGTCAACTGAATTAATATAAAGAAATTTCATTTTATAGAAATGTGAGCGTATTAGAAAGATCTTGATGTTTGAGTACATGCACCCAACGTTTTTCGTTTCATAAGAATTGGAAATTGTTATAAAGTCTGTTACCATAATGTGACCAATTTATTCAGAAATTCTGCCAGGCTCATAGGAAAATTATTTTCTACTTTTTAGTGCATATGAAAAACGTTGTTTTTATAAAAGTTTTTTTATTCATGTACTATTATTTAACATCAGCTGGGTGGTCCACAATGTTATACTATAAAATGGAGGTGACATGGCTCGTCAATTTCCAAGCAACCACATGTTTTCGTCCAGGTGTTTTTAAAACGTTTTTCTTAACCGGCTTTCTTGTTTGTCCGCGAAATCTTTCAACTCAAATTTCGACCATTTATCGGCAATCTATAGTTCTGAAACTTTACATATAGATCAGAACCAGATGACAATGCAATATTATAATACTTTGATGAGGATAACCCCCCCCCCCCCCCCGGCCGGGGGGAATATCAGTGTGGGTGACTTCAGTTGAATAGACAAACAAAACAATTATTCTATATCCTGTTGTTTATAACCAGCTGTTAAACTTAGCAACCAATTTTGAGCAGTTTCCTACAATTCTATTTACTGTCCTAGCTTTTTATTCGTACCTTTCAATTCTATTTAATACAATCATTATAGCCTTCTGATTTGCCTACCCGAAACAACGAATAGAAATTATTTTCTCAATGTTGTGTTCATGTAGTGTTTGGTAGTAGAAAATTTTCTAAAAATCTGAAATTTGGGTCAGGTGTCTGTTCCCAGCCGAGATGGGTCCTCGAAACTTTTCAGCCCGATCGGACCAAATTTGGAGCGGGTAGGGGTTTTTTGAAAAATGGATTTTCGAGATTTTGGGTGATTTAGGCGAGTGGGGTGTCATTTTCCACTAAATTTTGGACGCTGAATCCAATTAAATGGGTCCCAGAACAATTGGCACCCACTTGAAGAAGTAATGGGTCAAATTGGGTATTTATTACCCATTTTGAATATGTGTTTTTGGGATATCTGCTACCTAGGCGAGTAGGGTGTCATTTTCAACTAAATTTTGGACGCTGAATCCAATAAAATGGGTCCCAGAACAATTGGCACCCACTGGAAGAAGTTATGGGTCAAATTGCGTATTTATTACCCAATTTGATTATGTGTTTTGGGGATTTCTGCTACCTAGGCGTGTGGGGTATCATTTTCCACTAAATTTTGGACACTGAATTCAATGATGTGTGTCCCAGAACGATTGGCACCCACCGGAAGCATAATGGGTCAAAATGGGTATGTATCCACCCATTTTGTATGTGTCAGGATTTCTGCTACCTAGGCGTGTGGGGTATCATTTTCCACTAAATTTTGGACGCTGAATCGATTGGAATTGATCCAGGACCCGCCACGCCCACTGTTTTCATTTTTCCCATGTTGAAGAAATGAGTCTCCATGCGCCTGGTCCGAGAAATAACCAACACGTGTAAACGAATTTGCAGCGTTTTGACAAATGGATTTTCGAGGATATAAGCCCCATTGTTTTCCATTAAATTTGTACGCTTTATGGAGGTCCATAAACACACCCATACAATCCTTCTCGATCAAAGGCGTCCAATATCTCTTCAACAACCTCAAAAATCGCACCATGCGTACACTTTCCTCGACAGACACCAAACTTATTGTTATTAAGACAATTTTCCGCTTCTAGAAATGATGTCAAATACATTGACATAATACGTGACAAGTTATCTATACAATTTGAGTTGATGATGGACAGCCATCGAGAATCGAGCGGGTGAAACTTACACACCCACTCGCGCTACTCGAATGTCCAGAGGAAGTGGCCTCCGAACCAGTCGGACCAGCCGTTGATTTCGAGAGAGAGGGGGAAATTCACTTGATACGTCCAAATGTCACGATCTGTAATCAAGAAGTGATGACGTGAGCAATCGTACAAACTGTGGCAATAACCCTGGTGCTGAATAGTGGCCGTGAAATCCTCGAAGGTATGATTGAAGTCCGGATGTATTCATCATATCCGATTTTCTAGTACCTACCAAATATCTAGGCCCTAGAATATCTCAGTATTTTTGAAAATTTCGCTTTAAAAAAAAAAAAAAGCCCTGCAAATTCTCTCACACGGGTTGGTTATTCCTCGGACCAGGCGCATGAAGACTCATTTCTCCAACATGGGGAAAATGAGGGAAACAGTGTGTGGTGGGTCCCGGACCCATTCCAATCGATTCAGGATCCAAAATTCAGTGGAAAATTATACCCCACACGCCTATGTACCAGAAATCTTGAAAACACATTTACAAAATGGGTAGATAAGGACTCCCAGTGGGTGCCAATCGTTCTGGGACCCATTTCATTGGAATCAGCGTCCAAAACTTAAAGGAAAAACGTACCCCACACACCTAGATCGCCAGAAATCATGAAAATCTATTTCTCGAAATACACATTTTGATCCCTACCCCGCCGAAATTTGGTTCGATCGGGCTGAAAAGTTTTGAGGACCAACTAGAGCCGGAAACGGGTCTCTGATCAAAATTTCAGATTTTTAAAAAATTTTCTACTATCAAAAACGGTATGGACGGCGGAGGGACATTTGACTTTTTTGATCTAGACACCTTAAAACGTCCAGAAAAAAATTGTTGGCCGAATCAGAGAGGCTGACCTTTTGCATGAAAACATAGGTTTATTATTCAAGGAATAACCAACCAAAACGCTGCAAATTCATCCACAAACCGTGGTAATTATGCCAGGTGGATCCTCCTGTGATAAGCGTATCACAAAGGCTAGTGCCTTCCTATTTTATGAGTAATAAAAGGTTCTATGTGAATTTTCTATTGAATTTAATGTCAGATTTAGGTTTATTCGATGTATGGAAAATCAAGGAGCTGAGGTCGCCCATTTTTTATCTGTATTTTATTTTCATAAAATTATTCCCGAAAAATTCAGGGTACCTGGAAGGAAATATCTCAAGAGCAATCGTCTTGGACGGGTCTAAAAGGATCTTTTTTGACAATGTTCAATTTGATTTGTGTACCTGCGTACAAATATCATTGAATGATTACTAAAACCTACGAGAGAAACAACCCAGTTTGTCGTGGAAATTGAAATCAGTCAATATCAAGGATTCTATTACCAAATAACCAGTTCCGGAAAAATTGCCCAGGAGCGTAAACTGCACCAAATCATTGGTCAAGTTGCCGCCATCACCACTAGAAAACCCAGTCGGTGACTTGTCAATCAATAAGGCAACCCTGGTCTGGTTCGCGCTGTGGAAAGATCACTCAGAAGTCAGAAATAGTCAAGAGAATGTGGACTGTCCCTTTTGTGACTAGTTTCCTTCTTGTTCGTGAGCCTCAGAAGAGTAAGAATCTCCACCATGTACCTTGGTGCTATTTATTTGTGTGACTGATTAGAACTCATTTCTCTTTAGATGACCTCGTAATGTATGAAACAGGTCTTAATGGTGAATAATTATGAGAAACCAGGTCGAGAACAAACGACTTGACGGAAGACACCGTTTACTGGGTCTCACCTGAGTGAATAGGGTTCACTGTTTGGTTCTGTCAATAGTTGAAATGTTCAAGTAGTATGTATGTACTCGATTGCTATCTGATTCTAATGTAGGTGTTGTATTCCTTGAATATTGCGTTTAGAAAAATTGAGAAGCCACACAGAGAGTTGTCTTTACAAAATAACTTTACAGGAATGACTTTACAAGAATGACGCACATGCGTAGTGAAGTTCTGTGCATCCACCGTCAGACGAATCTGACAGGTGGCGCACTCAAGCGGCCCATTCGAGGTTCACACCATGCGTCACACCATAATAAATGAATTTCGATGATAGTTTTAGTGAAAAGGTTCCCGACACATGAATATATTTATTTATTTATAGATGGAGTTACAGACAATACTAAGACGCGTCTGACTTGTTATTAAGGTAATATTTTTCAAAAATGCATTCCCATTGGCTTTGTGGAGATGCGAAACTCCCCTTTGACAAGGCAATAACGAGTTCAAAACCTGAATTAATGCTTGGAAAACATTCTGAGACTAGAATATCCGGTTAAGGGTAGTTTTGCGACCACAAAGATGAGGTAGTAGGCTATTGAACTGATGACATTATTGAAAGGAAGGTGTTAAGGCTATTGTCAAATTTGCCCAAAGGGTATCATTCAAACTACGATCGATACCAATTGGAAAGAGCCTTCGAACAATATGGCCATAAATGACGTGGTGGGAAGTGCCATTGATTACGTATTCACTGTATACATGAAGAAGTTAACTGACAACGATAAGCGAGGCTTGAAGAATACAATGAAGCAAAAATATGAGCTACATTCTTGTCAGTACTAGCAATAATAGCAACCAAAATTTAGTAGAAAAAACATCTCACATGATAGTTTCCCAAAAAGTCCTTCAAATCGAGTTTTAAAAATCACATTTCGACCCATACCTTCCTCAAAATGTGTCTCCGAAAAATGGATTTTTGGATTCTAAAAAATGTTGGACGCTGAATCCAATGAGACGGGTCCCGGGACAATTGGCGCCCACCGGAAGAGGTTATGGGTCAAAATGGGTATCTTATCTACCCATTTCGAATGTGTGTTTTTGAGATTTCTGGTACCCAGGCGTGTGGGGTATCATTTTTGACTAAACTTTGGACGCTGAATCCAATGATATGGTTCTCGGAATGATTGGCGCTCTCTAGATGAGGTTATGAGTCAAAATGGGTACCTATCTACCTATTTTGGATGTGTGTTTTGACATTTCTGGTACCTAGGCGTGCAGGGTATCCTTTTCGACCAAACTTTGGACGCTAAATCGATTGGAATTGGTCCAGGACCTGCCACACCCACTGTTTCCCCCATTTTCCCCATGTTGAAGAAATGAGTCTCCATGCGCCTGGTCCGAGGAATAACCAACCCGTGTGAATTTGCAGCGTTTTTGATTTGAAATTAAAAAAAAAAAACGCATACTGTCAAATTTGGGGCAGTCGGAGAAGTTAATTTCTTGATTACATGGATCAAAATGATTAAATAGTTTGGTTATTCAAAGAATATCCAACTCTAAACGTTGGCGTCTTAGCTGTGTTCCCCATACTCTTTCTTCAAGGAATAATCAGCTTGTGGGGTGTCGTATCCCACTAATGCTTGGTAAATCCATCAATACGTGTCTTGGATGAGTAGCATCAATGGCTTTGATGTTGATTTTATTCATGGGCGATGTCTATCTATGAGCAATGTGACACTATAGGTAAATTGGCTCACTGGTTTGGCTGTTTGAGCGCGTTTGAAGGGTACAACAACATCGAACAACACACAACAGAACGAGTTACTTGCAAAAGTTTTGCAAGAATGCACCAAATCAAATTAACGCATTTATCGTAGCGATGTACGAGCTTTGAAATTCCTTCGTCGAAAAATTCGGCCGCCTGCGCCTTCAACCATTTTGTTACCTCTTCTTGCAGCTGTGCGTCGTCATCAAAACGCTGCAAAGCCAGCCACTTCTTCATTTCTGGGAACAGGTGGAATGCTCGGTGCCAGGTCAGGACTGTACGGATGAGGAAACAACTCCCACTTTAAAGATTCAAGAATTTTACTAGTGACATTTGCTGTGTGGGGCCGGGCTTGTGATTAGCAAGATCTTCGAGCTCAACATTCCTTGTTTTTGCTGCTCTTCTGAGTTTTTAGAGAGTTTGGCAATACCTTTGAGGGTTTATTGTAGTGCCTCTTTCCATTTCTATTGGTTTACAGTGTTTTGCAGTCAAAAACCTTATTACTGAATGCACCTCGCAGGATTTTCAATAGTTGCAGACATTTCAAACCATCACAGTATCTGAATGGAGCATAGCACAGTGAGAAAGAATGAGTTAAAAATCAATCTAGTTAGGTTGGATATCTTGATTGATTCATTGAAATTGTTTAATTAGCGACCAGGGGCGGGTTAGCTATCTTCCATCCTCCCTGTATTATGATAACAAAAAAATCTGCAAATTCTTACACACGGGTTGGTTATTCCTCGAATGGGGGAAACAGTGGGTGTGGTGGGTCCCAGACCCATTCCAATCGATTCAAGGTCCAAAATTTAGTGGAATATGATACCCCACACGCCTAGGCACCAGAAATCCTGACACATACAAAATGGGTGGATACATACCCATTTTGACCCATAACTTCTTCCGGTGAGTGCCAATCGTTCTGGGACACACATCATTGAAGTCAGCGTCCAAAATTTAGTGGAAAATGATACTCCACACGCCTAGGTAGCGGAAATCCCGAAAACACATAATCAAATTGGGTAATAAATACCCAATTTGACCCATAACTTCTTCCAGTGGGTGCCAATTGTTCTGGGACCCATTTTATTCGATTCAGCGTCCAAAATTTAGTAAAAAATGACACCCTACTCGCCTAAATCACCCAAAATCTCGAAAATCCATTTTTCAAAGAACCCCTACCCCCTCCAAATTTGGTCCGATCGGGCTGAAAAGTTTCGAGGACACATCTCGGCTGGGAACAGACCCCTGACCCAAATTTCAGATTTTTAGAAAATTTTCTACTACCAAAAACGGCGTGGACAATGGACGGCGGACGGCGTACGGCGTACGGCGTACGGCGGACAGACATTGACCTTCTTTGATCAGGACATCATGAAACGTCCAGAAAAAAATTTTGAGCCGAATCGGAGAGGTTGACCATTATTATGAAAACATAGGTTGATTATTCATGGAATAACCAACCAAAATATTCAGTCCTCCAAAAAAAAACAACTTTGGGTTTATTAATTAATTAAAATACACTAAAAAAATCTGCAAATTCTTACACACGGGTTGGTTATTCCTCGAATGGGGGGAAACAGTGGGTGTGGTGGGTCCCAGACCCATTCCAATCGATTCAAGGTCCAAATTTAGTGGAATATGATACCCCACACGCCTAGGCACCAGAAATCCTGACACATACAAAATGGGTGGATACATACCCATTTTGACCCATAACTTCTTCCGGTGGGTGCCAATCGTTCTGGGACACACATCATTGAAGTCAGCGTCCAAAATTTAGTGGAAAATGATACCCCACACGCCTAGGTAGCAGAAATCCCGAAAACACATAATCAAATTGGGTAATAAATACCCAATTTGACCCATAACTTCTTCCAGTGGGTGCCAATTGTTCTGGGACCCATTTTATTGGATTCAGCGTCCAAAATTTAGTGGAAAATGACACCCTACTCGCCTAGGTAGCAGAAATCCCGAAAACACATATTCAAAATGGGTAATAAATACCCAATTTGACCCATTACTTCTTCAAGTGGGTGCCAATTGTTCTGGGACCCATTTTATTGGATTCAGCGTCCAAAATTTAGTAAAAAATGACACCCTACTCGCCTAAATCACCATAATCTCGAAAATCCATTTTTCAAAGAACCCCTACCCCCTTCCCAATTTGGTCCAATCGGGCTGAAAAGTTTCGAGGACACATCTCGGCTGGGAACAGACCCCTGACCCAAATTTCAGATTTTTAGAAAATTGTCTACTACCAAAAACGGCGTGGACAATGGACGGCGGACGGCGTACAGCGTACGGCGTACGGCGGACGGACATTGACCTTTTTTGATCAGGACATCATGAAACGTCCAGAAAAAAATTTTGAGCCGAATCGGAGAGGTTGACCATTAACATGAAAACATAGGTTGATTATTCATGGAATAACCAACCAAAATATTGAGTCCTCCAAAAAAAACAACTTTGGGTTTATTAATTAATTAAAATACACTAAAAAAATCTGCAAATTCTTACACACGGGTTGGTTATTCCTCGAATGGAGGAAACAGTGGGAGTGGCTGGTCCCAGACCATTCCAATCGATTCAGGGTCCAAAATTTAGTGGTATATATGATACCCCACACGCCTAGGCACCAGAAATCCTGACACATACAAAATGGGTGGATACATACCCATTTTGACCCATAACTTCTTCCGGTGGGTGCCAATCGTTCTGGGACACACATCATTGAATTCAGCGTCCAAAATTTAGTGGAAAATGATACCCCACACGCCTAGGTAGCAGAAATCCCGAAAACACATATTCAAATGGGTAATAAATACCCAATTTGACCTATAACTTCTCCCAGTGGGTGCCAATTGTTCTGGGACCCCTTTTATTGGATTTAGCGTCCAAAATTAGTGGAAAATGACACCCCTCTCGCCTAAATCACCCAAAATCTCGAAAATCCATTTTTCAAAAAACACATTTTGACCCCTACCCCCTCCAAATTTGGTCCGATCGGGCTGAAAAGTTTCGAGGACCCATCTTGGCTGGGAACAGACCCCTGACACAAATTTCAGATTTTTAGAGAATTCTCTACTACCAAAAACGGCGCAGACGATGGACGGCGTACGGCGTACGGCGGACGGACATCGACCTTTTTTGATCAGGACATCATGAAACGTCCAGAAAAAAATTTTGAGCCAAATCGGAGAGGTTGACCATTATCATGAAAACATAGGTTGATTATTCAAGGAATAACCAACCAAAAGGGACCGAGGAACGCTGCAGAGTACAGTTCCGAGTCCGAATATAGATGCTTAATGTTATAAATTGTGCTGTTATTAAATAGTGCGACAACTGCATTACAACCGTGAATTGTGCCTTGTGATTGTGTAAGTGTGTGAATGAGGACAGTGTATTCGAGTGAACAATTGTAATAAATTATTTACAAAGAACATAAATCGTTACAATAGTATACAATACATGTAGTAAATGAAAATAATAACGATAATAATCATTTTTGACAGGCCCTCTGAAATCTATCTTGTGTGTGGTAATCGGATTCGGACTCCATGTTGACTAATCGATTCATCGGTTACAAATTCGAGCAAAATGACGA
>CM034008.1:4160546-4188957 GCA_019603395.1 Cyrtorhinus lividipennis
TTAGAAAATTATAAATGTTTTAATAACAAAAACGTACATCTCAAACGAAAATTGGAAACATTTAAAGGTATTCATCTTCTTTATATGCCAGCAGGTACCATGATGGATTTGCACGTCAACGCCGAGCTAAGTAATGACACTGAAGAAGCTTCTGGTTAGAGGAAGTTAAAGCAAAACCCAACCCAGTCCTTGTCGAGCTTATTCGCCCGTCATCATCTCCATAAACTCTGCAAAAAAAAAATCAGGTAAGATGTACAGGTATAGTTATTGAAATCCCCATATATGACACACCTACTGGGGGAACAAGGAACAGTCTAAAGGAAGCCAAAATTAATAATCTGGGCTGATGTCTGATAGAAAATGTCTCGTGAGTAGCTCTTTTCTCAAAATCCCTTATCAACACAAACGGCATTTTCAGTTTTTGGAAATCCTAGTATCCAATGATTTACGATATAATGTACTGAAATAACTGATGGGCGGTTTTTGAATGCCAAAATAGCAAACAGAAAATCAGTTTTCCATGAGCACTCCAATGAACATTATTTTGAATGTCCTTTGGAATGCCTAAAATGTACAACATAGGTAAATTTGAAATGAAAACCGACGGTATTTTACCTTATTTGACCTGTTTACCTGCTATTTGGTACACTTAATAAGAACTGCCTGATTAATTTGGGGTCAAGTTGCTGCTTGATCAACTATGGGATTCGGTTCACACCCCAATTCCTCCCCCCCACCGCCCCCTTCTTCTTTCGCTCCGTTTTCTAACACAATGGGTAGACGTGGTCAAAAGAGGCAAGCGGAACCATTTTGAATTCAGTACCGTATTTTTGGTTGCTTTTGAGCTCCCAAAAGAGTGTATTTCTTTACTTCTGTCCTCAACTTTATTTATCGCAAATCCCAATCCTGAACGCTTGCAGTATTACAAGTTCCGCGAAAAATCGCCGAAGTTGGCGTTTTGAAATTGTTTTTAGTCACGTTCTCGATAGCAAGTTGTTTGAGAGGATAGCAAGTTTTTGTTGTTGAGAGGAAGTAGTCACTAACGGAACATGCATTAATCAGATACTACAATCAATTTCGTTCATAGGGCCGAAATGCGAAGTTGGCGGATACTAGTTTACTCACCATCAAAATCGACGGTGCCAGAACCGTCAGAATCGATCTCTTCTATTATCATCTCCAGCTCCTCGTTGGTCAGTTGCTCGTCAAGCTCGTGGAGGATCTCCTTGAGGCAGGAAGTAGGGATATAACCGTTACCTGCAAACAGAAACAAGCTAAATAGAGTGGAATGTTGCTGTACCTTCCTCTTGCGATGACACCAGCGCTCTCTTATACCTGAACATTGCCTCAAGATAATGGTGCAGTTCCATAAACTACGGGCAACAATAAATCACGAAACGACCTAATGAGAAGTCAAGCTCCCCAAAATAAAGTAAAATTTAATGTTTTCGGCCTTTGATTTCCTTCCTCACAGAAATCCCTATGGCGAGGGTAAATCTGAATCTATTCTCATCATTGCGTGACACGTAAATGAATAGGTTGGAAATATATATATATATATTAACCATTGCTACAGAAAATAAAAAGAAAAAAATTGCCCCTTGGTCTGCCAACGACCCAACTGTGAAAACGAAAGGAAAGTTATTTTTCTAAGGAGGAGGATACAGCACGTTGCAATTTATAAGTTACGTCTCGTCTCATAGGGTTTTCTCTTGGAGTTCGTTAGTTTCTGCGGAAATCTCCTTGGCAGTCAACCAAGTTGTTAAAATGTCATCTGACACCGAGAGAAGGTTCGCCTGGCCGGACCATTTCTCATCAAAATCCCTTGAGCGGACCGCACACTGGTGTTGGTGGGCGATCGTGGCCCTCTACAGACATGATACACATCAATAGGTCGTCGCCCTACTACGTAAAGAAAGCTGTCCGATATGAAATAATAAATATTTAACAGCAGCATGGGCTGGAAAGAGAGCATATGATTACCAGGTCTTGTTATACTCGTATTTCTCACCTTCTTTGTCGTAAAGGCGGAATGCTTCTCTCAGCTCTTTTTGCATCGCCTCATCATCCTCTTCGACGATGAATTTGGCCGCCAACGTGATGAATTCCTCGAATTCAAGCCGTCCCGATTCTGTTGAAAATTGACAGAAATAGCAGATTAGTAAATAGTTTTGTAAGAACCAAGAGACGTTTTCCACACTACATCTAACTTCATAACGCCTTTCTTAAGAAGCCTCGTTCACTGGAGGAAGAGGACTACAAGAAGATAATTCTGCCACCTATTTCCATGAAGAGCAGCAATATTTTAAAACCATAGAGCTCTATGTAGAGTTAGTTCACTGTGAGATCACGCCCACGTCAATAAAAATAGAGAAACAAATCAAAATCGGACCTTACAAGGAAATACATAAACAGCCGTTTTAATCATTGGATTTTCCTTTTGCTTTTTGGATTGTTTGGGACCCGCTTCAGCGTCCACTGTCCACGCCGTTTTTGGTTCTAGACAATTTTCTAGAAATTCGGTCAGGGACCTTATTCCGTCTTTAGTTTTTTTCGAAACTTGTAGGCCCGATAAGCACCGACCCTCCAGTGGGCGCTAATCGGTCTGAGACCATCTTAAGGATTCAGCATCCAAAATATAGGGGAAAATGATACCCCATACACTTAAATCACCAAAAATATCAAAAATCAATTTGTCAAAAAACACACTTTGATCCCTACTCCCCCTAATCCTCACTTTAGTCCGATCGGGCTGATTCCCAACTAGAGCAAGAAAAGGGTCCCTCACCGAAATTTCTGATTTTTAGAAAATTACTAACGCTACTACGGCGTGGACTGCGTACGGCGGATGGACAATTGCTTATTTTGATCTAGACACTTAAAATCCCTCAAAAAAATAAAATAAATAAAAATAAATGAATACAAAAAATAAAAAAATAAAAAATTGAGGCAAATTGGAGAGGTTGACTATCTGCTGACTATT
This sequence comes from Cyrtorhinus lividipennis, assembly GCA_019603395.1. Taxonomy (NCBI): domain Eukaryota; kingdom Metazoa; phylum Arthropoda; class Insecta; order Hemiptera; family Miridae; genus Cyrtorhinus; species Cyrtorhinus lividipennis. Next base: position 4,163,530 of record CM034008.1, read on the forward strand.
CAAGGAATAATCAACCGAAACCGCTCATATACTTATAAGTCAGCCTACTCATTCTCATCTCTTCATTTATAGTCTCAAGGGAATCGTTCCCGAAGAAACTTACTGTCGGCATCAACTTCTTCGATGAGCTCGTCGAGGATCTTTTTGTTGAAGGGTTGTCCCATGAGGCGGAGAATATCCGCGACCATGTCAGTTGGAATGGATCCTGAATGGTCCCGGTCAAAAGCATCAAAAGCCTTCTTCAACACGGCTATTTGTTCTGGGGGGAGTTCATCCTGGAAAAGGTATATTTGAGGTTGTTGAATCTTCGAGGTGCCAGAGCTTTAAGGAATATCAAAGTCTAATGCACTTCTCACTCCCTCATTATGAAACCGGTCATTTTAATCATCCCAGTTTTTTCCCCAACTTGATTTGATGGTGATTTAAGGTCAATGAATCAATTGGTGTTTTGGCGGTTCGTCTTTACTTATGCATTCCATCTACGGTAGAAAAATTGACTTTTCCGCAAAGTCAGATCAACAGAAGAGATATAGCACCTACATTGATAGGACATTGAAAATCGAGGTTTTCCTCTGGAGTGTCAGTACAATTAAAGATCCCCGATTCAGAGAGGTCCTTACTTGCTATAAGGTTAGTGAGAAGGAAGTAAGGCAAGCAGCTAAGTATGAAAAATTGGTACTGTAGGTAGAGCGTCGAAGATGAGAGCGATTAAGACGATGTGGATGAAGAGGATGACGGTTTGGAGTTGGAGAAATTGGTTAACACCATCCATCATGATAGGAACTGATCAAGATAGTTATTTAAGGAAGGACTTACCATGGCTGGTGAGTTTGATTCGAGCACAAGATCAGCGGCAAGGCAGGGAAGAGACTCAGCAGAGACGGTTCGTTTCAAGGGGGGTGGGATCCGAGTGGATTCGAATCCAGGCAGATCCCCACCCCTAGGAGCACGGCATAAGCTCCCGCCCCGCCTATATTTCCAAAGGCGATTCGTATAGCTGTTTAACGAAAGCTCGACCTCCGAGGCTTTAGCGGCCGGAGGGATAAATATAGGACTTCTCATAGGAACCAATCCTCATCCGGAGGGTCGATTTTCACTGTCCGCTCTAAATATATCCTGAATCAACTGGAAATCGCTGTATGTAGTTATGGAACAAAAGAAAACTATGAAAAAGACATGATAATTAACAGCTTCTAACAATTCTTTCTTAAAACAAAGAACAACACTATAATTTTATTTATACCAGTCAATTAAACAAAACAGAACAGTTATCAACCCAAATTGAAGTAGACACTACGAATAAAACTAAGAATTTCAATCTTACAAACTCCGCAGCCAGATTGCTTTCTAGGACAGAATCTTTTTAGTTTAACTGCTCAGATTTTTCATGTAAATTAAAGTATCTTTACAACGTTGTTGAATGACAAATTAAAGTTCCATAGACGGGTTTATCAGCAGAGAAATTTGCTTGTACGAGGGAAAACCTGCCGAAAAAGACACAAACAGCTTCTGGAATACAAAAGAACAAATTGGTCACACCATTAAAAGATTATTGTGATCATATTTATCGTAACTTATAGAGATGCAGCTTTACATTTCTAGCTGTATAGAAACCCATCTTTAGAAACAGCCAATCAGAGCGTCCACGTCTTACTCCTGTGGAGGAGCTCAACTTTACTACTCAGATGTGTATGCCTAATTGTAGATCATTTGTATTAGGTTTGTTTGCAGAATCCATGAAATCAGTTTCAACCCGTTTGCAAACTGGTGTGGGCGTTTGCAGAGGATACAGTGCATGGCAGTGGGACATACATTGGGCACCCAGCTCATCAAAACGAGACTTCAGCAAGTGAAGGGTTTAAGAGCCTTGTTTACGTTGGGTACCCAGAGGCCATCAGAATTTAATGGATCCCACTGCCGACCATTTACCCTCGGCACCCAGAGTAAGACCATAATATTGTTAGACCATTTCCTTTATTTTTTAATTATATTTTGAAGGGGACGTCCCTGACACATTATTTTGATGAAACAACGTTAATTGGTAACGCTTATACATCACTGATATTAATGGAGAATATGAGCAACCCCTCGTGGTGTCCTCTGGGTTACGCTAATAGCTCACTAAGGTCTGAACACATGGATATATGGAGGTAGGTTCCCAACGTGCTGAGAGTAGAAACCAATTTCTGCAGAACTTGAGTCACCTCCCATGGCGCCTTTGACCGAGTCTTCCAACTGCTTGCAACCAAGTTGGTGATTCTTCGTCAAACTTGATCCTGATCGTCGTTTTAAACATGGTTGAAAAGCAGCCAACCTTACACTGCCCTGGCTTGAGATCCGGTAAATGGCCTAGCACAGAAACTTACCAAGTCCACCTACAATTCAATCTTGCCATTTCGTTGTTTCTATCAGTGTTTGTTCAGCATTACGTGACTGACTGGTAAAATCTTGGTTTTCTTTTGCAAATACGTTAGTCGTATATCTCAGCAATGCATACAGTGGAGACTGTTGAACTTCAGCTTGCTCATTCGCTGGTGTAAGGTTGGGATGGGGGGATTCGTATATATTCTTAAAGGATTTTCCAAAATCGAAAATTTTTTTCCAGCCATTCAAAAGTTCTACTTTCTAATCTTAATGTACTCCCAGAAACCGTACAAGAAACCACACTGGTTTTTCTTGATTCCATTAGTTTGAGATTATGATGCCGCGGGGGCGGGGGTGAGATCGTTTTAATGTTTTCTCGTGTTTCAGGGAATTCATTCGCAATTCGCATTTCATAGATTTCATCTTTCGAATGTTCATTCTTCGTGTGTGAATGGAGACCGTCCATCTGCAACTCCAAAACCCGTTAAAATTTCACCAAAAAAAGTATGTCATCGCGCGTGAAGACAGTTGTGAAGCCTGTGACTATAATGTAGTCTCGTTAATCAAGAGGAGGCTGACGACTCCATCGATCTTATTCTCACGGTAAAACGAGAGCAAAAACTACCCATTAACCTCCTTGAAAATAACTACCAACCGAGTCTTTAAAAATAGTTCCTCCACTTGGAAACTTGCTCATACAAGCGCGAAAAAAGCGAATGAGGCGAAGGATTGGCAGAGAAGCGCGCCGTCAAGTGTGTGGAGGGGAACCGAAACCTTCCTGGAGTCGATGATGACTTAGGCTATATCTAGAGTGAACCACTGAAACGGATTGTAATCATCACGACTCCCCTCCATTCGCGACTTTAGAATGGAGCCACAAATCAACTAGAACGCTGGTTATCTAAACAAGCGCATGTTGATTGTAAACAAGCATTCAAATTACTAAGTTACTGTTCACTTGCGTCAGACCTGATGAAGGTTTACACCACTAATGTCTCTGGCGACCCCTCGACTGAGACCTGTGTAGTTTGCTGAAACTTGATCGCCGGATACGTAAAGGGATGCAAAATTATCCAAAAATTAACAGTTCCTGAAAACAATCGTTTGTATACTCAACGTTCAAACCTTTTTCATGCGTTTAGGGGGGTACTAAGGCTTGATCCAGGTTTTAATCTCAAATTAAATTTAACTTGAAAACTGATATTTTGGAGTATTTTCCTTTTTCACCAGTTTTGGTCAAGGAGAAGCTATTCTATAAAGATATACATAATTTTTGTTGATAGAATTGAATACATTTGCCACAAAAAGGGACCAGGTGGAACACCGTAACTCAAATAGTGTTGAAGATAACGCGTCAACCACAGGCACATTTCCCCAGATTTTTTCAACGGAGGGGTCGTTTTCAATTATAAGACGTTTTGAATTACGTCCAATTCGCAAAAAAATGGGATGGAAAAGAAAGAAACGTTAGTTATTTCATTATGGTTTATTATTTTAGGGATATTTTGCTTGAACGAGCAATCTTCGAGGCCTCCAAATTAGGTATGTTATTTAAAAAATGAATAAATTAATTAATAAGAAAAAGGGTGAAGTTCCTGTTATCAAAACCTAATAAGTACCTATTTTCAAATACCCCCGTTGACTATCTTAAAAGTCCTCCAAGATAGGAAATTAGAGTTAATTTAATCTCTACCACTCTATTGAGTTATGGAGTCCCCCCCCCCCCCCCATTTGTGTCCCTTTTTGTGGCAAATGTATTCTATTCTATCAACGAACTCTATGTACATCTTCTTAGAATAGCTTCTTCTTGACCAAAACTGGTGAAAAGGGAAATACTCCAAAATATCAAGTTTTCAAGTTGGATTTTATTTGAGATTAAATCAAAAAGTTCGCATCCCCCAGCAGATTTGCTCGAATGAGACAAAACCATTTCATCATTTCGTTTTTGTGTTATTTCGAACTTAACATATTTATTGATCGTGCGAACAAAATTATTCAACACAATAATACTTGTAATAAATAAATGTATTTACAAGACTGAGTGGGTGGTTTTAACTATTGAAACATATTAAAGAGATATCTCTGCTGTACCGATATACAATAGGTACCTTCACGAAAATACAGCAATCACTACAGGTCTATAACATTGGAATCAAATTTGAACAGAATAATATCATATATTATATAAATAGGACAAATAGGTACATGAACATGGGAAAAATGAAATAGCCGATTGAATGTATCCAATAAGCTTTATGTATACCATAAGTTAAGAAAAGATTAGGTGAGTCAGAGCCAAATCAAAATATTGATCAACTCGGGAAACCTTTAAGGAGACAATGGAAGCCACATATACTCCAATAAGTAGACCTATGGTTTTATTAAGTACCTTCTCATCTTGGTTTGGAAAGAATTTCAGGTTCTGGGGGTCTGGGACAAATCAAGTTGGTTTGAAATCAAGCGGTTTTGGGTTAGATTAAGAACACTAAAAAATAATAGTTTACGATCACCTCAATTCCAGCAGCGATTGATTTGTCAGGTATCACAATAATGGTGAGACAAAAGCTTTTTGAAAATATGGTCGTAGTGAATTTTCGAGTCGATTAGAATATATGGTTGGTAGATACTTGGAGTTATAATACCGGTGATGAGGAGAATCTGAGGTGGCAGGCAAGCAAGGGGTGATGTTATGAGCTGATCAGGGTTCTACGGTAAGCGAAATTCTAACACAGCCGCACAAAGGCATTATTATGATGTCCATTGACCATCAAGGTGCTACATGCGCGTAATTTATGCTCCCCAGATAAGACCTCATCACATTTATTTTGTACTCATTAAAAATTTCAGAATAATCAGCGTCAAGGTACTACAATACTTCAATTTTAATGACTCCCAGTCTGAAATCACCAACTACCGTTCCCGAGTCCTGAGACTCATCGTTCAAACACTAGTAGATTTCTAAATTTTAACAATAAATAAGTTCAATTAATCAGGTTTTGTAGACCTGATTTTAGTGATAACTCATTTCCACCCAACACAGTTCGAACAAAAATTGTGAAGTAATTACCTATTCGAAAAGTTTCCTAACAGTCTCAAATTCACTTTTATTTTTTATTATTCTCCCACAGATACTTTATTAAACACGCAAAACATGAGCTGAATGTGAAATAATAGGCGAGTTATATTCTTAAGAGTGATCATAGCCTATAGCCTTTGAAGTACTCAGGAATGAGCTCGCAACTTACAGGAACCGTTAGGTACGTAATACTGATGGTTCGCTCATGGATTGAGCCAAATTTTGTATCTTATTCAATACGGAGCAATAGTTTACAGTTTTGCTCCGGTTATATATATTTCGCTTAATATTTTCTTCTAGTTAAAACTTGGTGTAGTAACAATATTAAACAATAACAGAAATGTTCTTTCTGGCTACTCAGGTGCTCACCAGAAATTGTCGGCATATTTGTTACCTCAATTTATGAACACAAGAATAGTCGAATTTTGTTGTTATTTCTATATAAGTACTATAAAGGGGAGCTCGGTAGTCTAGTGGAATAGACGAAAGGACTGGTGTGGTACTCCGAGTGGCCAGGGTTCGAATCCTGGCTAGAGCAACTTAATTGTTTGTCTTGACCCTCATATTCGTCCTCTTCACTTAAGGGGGTGAGGCAATAAGTAGCCACGAGCGAAATCGTCAGATCAATTTACGATCCTCTTTGGAGGACGGCTGACGACGTCCGCGACACCTGACCAAGGTAGTCGGACGAAAATCCAAGGTGAAAATCCTTGTTTACTTTACTTTACTTACTTTTATAAGTACTATAGTTATACAATTCAGATTAATCAAGGGTGGGGTTTGGGGAAATGGAGCCAACATCGGTAAGATTTCTTATCAAACTGTGTAAGCAAAATTGAAAATTCTAGACATCAAGCGACCAGAAGAAAATTTTGGGATCGATCGGAGATGGTCGACTCTCCGTGATCATGATCTTGAGAACATAGGTTGATCATTCAAGGGATAACCAAAAGAGACACTGTCGGGCACGACAGTAAAATACTCAAGAACCTGAGCCTACGCACTCCTCCCAGCATTTCACCAGAAAATTATATTTGCCTTGTACTTCTATGAAACTTGAAAGACATTTTTGCCCATTCCGACTTCCGCTTTCATGAAATGGTTAAGTTAGCGCTATATACTGTTCTCCAAAGCGTTCTGCGTTAAAAAACTGATTCCCAGAATCTAATGCCAAGAAATCCAGCATTCAGTACCTACAAATTCAACTAAATTGCACCATTAAAAAAGTTGGTCAAAATAGCGCTTCTATTTCGTTCTCTATCACCTTGATTTCGCCAGTGAAAAGCGACTGTTGAAAAACTACGAGATTTAATAAAAGATTTAGCCATGCCTCAGTTCCGAGGAAAGTAGATTCATCGGGTAGGTACATCGAGTAACATCAAATTCAATAAATTAGATTACCACCCACAGGATGATCCGGCCCAGCATTACGATAATTTGAGATATTTTTTAGCGAAGGAGGTAATAAAAGGAAAAGTAGATGACTTCAAACAGTGAGTTATACCACATTTTACAAGTCTTGTACTCATAGCCTTCAAAATCCCTTCAATCTCGGCCTTTTTTGACCGAAGTAGTTAGCTATAGTAAGTAATTCGATAGGTAATTGATTAAGCATGAACATAATGATGAGGCACTGACTTGCTACAAAATTATAGTTGAATGAGAGGCTGTTGTAGTTGCCTTTGCTGATGTTTCCACTCGTTGAATTCTTGAAGAATTTTACGGCTGTAAATATTGTGAAGTTCCCGGAATGAAACTCTGTCAACAGGAGAAATGATGATTTTGGTAAGAAATCAAAATATTGCGTCACCACAGAAAGAGGATTAAAATGAAATCAAGATAGAAAATTTGAGGAAAAGTCTCAGTTATTCATGGATCAAATTCACGCTATTTAGTAATTTAATTATAGTAATTCAATTAGAACGGAAAATCGAAACAATACAGACAAGGATGATCATATTCGCATCCCATTCTCCGTTCCTCGCCACCTCCGTCGCAAGGCTGATGCCTCCAGGGGCCGGTTATATCCGTCACAATAATATTATTAGTAACCGCCTGCCTTCTATTTTTAAACTAAAGAGTAGCTATAAGCTTGGCTCTTTGGCCCGAAGCCAGCAAGTGTAAACCAGCGTAACTGATCCCAAATCATCTGCACTTGGCAGTGAAATCATTTTTCAATTAATAAAACTTAGACCTGTTGTAAATTGTAAAGAGATGGGAGCACCAGCTGGCAGTAGTTCCTTTCGAATGATGTAATAATAATATGTTTCTTCTTCTGTATATGCAAGGAGCTAATCATCATCTAAGATCACAGAAGAATAGTATTACAACTATTCAGTCTTGTGATATTCATCTACAGAACCTGTGCAATTAGGGAAGAAAATCACTACCAAAACAAAAACTGAACCTGCATTCTGGACTGCAATTCACACTCAATTGATTGCATTCCGTATGACTCTGTGGCTGAGACATAAATTAATTTATACTTAAATTAATATAATTATTAAACACTAAGGCTGAGGATCGTTTTAAAGCTCGACTATTCATCAATCACGCTGTGCTGCAAAATGAAATCAGCCAAGACCGACAGGACATTCTCATCCTCCATAATCTGACATACCTAAGACTAAATTGAGTTCTCTAAAGCACACAATTAAATGAAAGACAAAATAAATAAATAAACACCGGAAAATATTGGTTCAATGACGCCAGCTTCGAAATAAAACGCTACGCTCTCTCACGTCATTCCCCGGACCAGGAGCATGGTGACTCATTCCAATCGATCCAGCGTCCAAAATTTAGAGGAAGATGATACTCTACACGCCTAGGTACTAAAAATCTTGAAAACACACATTCGAAATAGGCAGATAGATGACCATTTTGACCCTTAACCTCGTCCAGTGAGCGCCAACCGTTCCGATACCCGTCTCATTGGATTCAGCGTCCAGAATTTAGTGGAAGATAATACCTCGCACGCCTTGATCGCCGAAAATCCATTTTTCAAAAAACGCATTTTTTACGATATCCCCTTCTATTCGCGGCACTTGATCCAACGCCAATCTCAACCTATTTAACTTCCAAAATTGATCCAAAACGCTGCAAATTCTTTCATACGGGTTGGTTATTCCTTGGACCAGGCGCATGGATACTTATTTCCTCAACATGGATGAAATGGGGGAAACAGTGGGTGTGGCGGGTACCGGACCCATTCCAATCGATTCAGGGTCCACAAATTAGGGGAAAATGATACCCCACACGCCTAGGTACCAGAAATCTCGATAACACATTCAAAATGGGTAGAAAGGTACCCATTTTGACCCAAAACCTCATCCAGAGGATGTCAATCGTTCCCGGACCCGTTTCACTGGATTCAGCGTCCAAAAATTAGTGGAAAATGATACCCAACACGCCTAGATCGCCAAAAATCTCGAAAATCCATTTTTCGAAATTCACATTTTGACCTCTACTCCGCCCAAATTTGGTCCGATCGGGCTGAAAAGTTTTGAGGACCAACTAGAGCCAAAAACGGGTCCCTGACCAAAATTTCGGATTTTAAGAAAAATTTCTTCATGCGCCTGGTCCGAGGAATAATGAACCCGTGTGTAAGAATTTGCAGCGTTTTTGGTTGGTTATTCCTTGAATAATCAACCTATGTTTTCATGCAAAAGGTCAACCTCTCCGATTCGGCTCAAAAATTTTTTCTGGACGTTTCATGGTGTTTAGATCAAAAAAGGTCCATGGGCGCTGGTGGTCAGCTCATCGGGCCTAATTTTGGCGGTGTAGGGGTCAAAATTGTGTTTTTTGAAAAATGGATTTTCGAGTTTTTGGGCGATCTAGGCGAGTGGGGTATTATTTTCCACTAAATTTTGGACGCTGAATCCAATGAAATGGGTCCCAGAACGATTGGCACCCACTGGAAGAAGTTATGGGTAGAATTAGGTATATATTATCCATTTTGAGATTTCTGGTACTTTGGCGTGTGGGGTATCATTTTCCACTAAATTTTGGACCTTGAACCGATTGGAATGGGTCTGGGACCCGCCACACCCACTGTTTTCCCCATTTCCCCCATGTTGAAGAAATAATTCTCCTTGTTTTATATAGAAACTTTGAAACGTCCAGAAAAAAAAAATTGGGCCAAATCGGAGGGATTGAATTTTTGCATGAAAAAATAGGTTGGTTATTCAAGGAATAACCAACCAAAATGACATCCACGCTCCTAGGTCCTTGAAAATCACAAATCGCCACATCCCAAAACCTATTTTGAACAAAATATCTTCCCAATGAGCGGCGATTGGATTGCAATTTATTTAAGCACGACAAGAGTTCAAATTGACTCCGAGTGCAATATTTTCAGAATATTTTGAAGCACTGTTAATGCCTTTCTTCGGTGAACATCAGACAATGGACGTCATTTTTGGATTTCCTCATGTTTCGATGGTCTGAGCGTGAGCAGCCATTCTGTCTGTCCTGATCCTCCTATTTGCGGATGACATCCCTTGTTTTTCATTCTCATCACATCCTATGATGTTTATTGAAACGTTAAAATGAATACAATTTCACTTACTTTGGCCTCAGCGCGTCGTGATCCGTGCGTCCTGGGGCGGATCGGGTGCTGTTGGACCTGATATGGGGACTGGTAGGCGCAGGGCGGTTAAAAGGGTTGTGTCGCGTGCGCGGGGGTGCGACTGGATGACCAGAACCATCGTCATCTTGCAAACTCGGCACATTCACTGAAAGTGAGAATGGTGAACATAAATAAATTACTTTTGGTTCAAGTTCGTCAAGGGATTCCAGGCAAATGTCTGCCACCTACAAGTCGTTGGATTTGTACGGTGTACTTACGTAATGTTCCCAGCTTTTTATGGACTAAAAACTCCATCAATTCATACTGTAGAATCAGGAGTAAATCCAAGTGATCAAACTCTTCCTAGAGGTATACAAAATTGTTGCATTTACTTGAATAACATACTAACAGATTAGGATCTGTACCAGCGAAATGCAGTCGAGCAAGAAGATACACCAATGTGGCGGCTGACGGGAGAAATGTGCCAGCCCATTACTTCTAACGGGCAACGCGCCAAAGTACTAAGAAAATTCTCAGAGTCGTTTTTAATTTGGTTCTGACAGTTGACGAGCACTGAAGAGACTGATGAATACCGCAAGCTTTCCGGAGGCAGAAATTAAATAAAATCTGTCACATGAAGTGAGCGATTTACTGACGTCGCGTTTTGACAGGGATTACGGTCAAAGAGATAGCACAGCCTCAAAAGTGAATGAGTGAGAACTAAAATTTCCCCCACAGAGTTCAACTGCAGCGAAAATTCGCACGAGCAGAGCCTTATAATGGAGAAAAAGAGAGAAAATTCATCGAGCAATGAATTCACGATCAGCCGCTCATGAGTCGATGGATGACTTACCTAGGCGAGGATCCAAGAATATGGACGAATAACGTTGATCCAAATTCAAACTTCTAACAGCAACTTGGCAGTAGAAACTTTGCATGTTGCGAAGAATTCAATCGAATGGGTCGTTGCTAGAAGAATACTAACGGCACTTTCCCACACAAAAACCAAAACAAACGCCGTAAGCGTAAAGTCTACTTGTTTTATCTCGTCGTAAACTTCAACCTCAGATAGCGTATCGAGATTATCACGTCACGATTATCACTTGAAAGGCGATAAGGAATCTGAAAGGCTTGAGCCACAATCTCCTTTACCAGAAGCAGGCAAGGCACCAAAACTCAAATGATCAGGAAAAAGGTCATAGTAATCAGTTCCTGATATGCACTTTTTCTTGTTTTCCTTCATTTTAATGCATTTAATGAGAGAAGAGTGCAAATGCTTCTCCTCTCGATGAGTAAACTGGTACGGAGGGAAGAAGTTGCATATAATTTAGACGTTATCACAAATCCTATTTTTACCTGATCATGAAATGAGCAAAACCATTCAATCTGATGGATAAGTAAATAGAAAGGAAACAATATAAAACAAATGTGAAGAAAGTGTAAATTAAAGGAACAAATGTGGTAACAATATGGCGAAATAAGTCTTTTCTTCACTCTCACAAAACGAACTTATCCAATTTTGTCTTCAATTTTCTTATTTTGAACAGTACTAGGGGCGTTAAAAAGTGTCAGGCCTCTGTAGTCGTAAGATGATCCCCCCTCACTCCTCCTGCAAAAGGGAACATTCAGAAAAAGCTGATGCCAGATCTAGTAGACAGCGAACCCCTTGCTCACCCAAATATCTCCTGGGTTAAATGCCTAATACTTTTTTCCTGTTATATTTTCAGGACTAGCTTCTGAACGCCGAACATGAACGAACTGATACCTCATATGCATCCTCTCCATCTGGCCATAATGCCAATACACAGCGACCATAGCATGGTAGAACACTCGTTGGCATTGTACCTATTGAGTTTACCACTTCTAATTATTGTACTCCACAATTTTGCTTTGCATACCAGTGATGAATCCAAAATAACAAATTGAGGGAGAACGTATTTGTCCCTGAGACTTTGAGTACAAAAGTAGGTATCAATTGATTCAATTCCATATTGCTGATTTTTCTTTTCTTCTTCGAGATTTCACTGAGGCCACCTATTGTGGTACCTGATTTATTGGAGAATTACTCATAAATGAATATTGGCGGGAATTTTCCCGCATTTCATCACAAATTTTATTTTTCTGTTTCTCGAAAACCAAATCGTTGGCTTCCCCAAAGTCATTTCAACGTTCTTCTGTCGTGCTGTGGTTCATCTCTTTCACCACACAAGGTAATAAACATGACCAACAATAAAATTGTTCTATGTTATTCATTCATTTTGTTGCAGTTGAATAGTTTGATATATAATCAGCAACACAATTAGCAATTCGCTTATAATTCAATAGGATAATGAGCGAAAAACGGTCAATTTTTGGAAGCAGAGTGGAAATTTACGTATTTACTCACTTTCCATTTCCTGAAGTTGACGCTCTAACTCGGCTACCATGCACTTGATGTAGTCGTAACTTGCAGCAGCCAAAGCTTTCATCCACTGTTCCATTGCGTCTTGAGATTCGGCTTCGAGGACATAGGTACGGTTGCCTTGACCGTGAAAAACGATTTTAAATCCGAACTGTCCCTCATCTTCAGCGAGTTCTAAAGACAATGATGTCAAGGGTTAACAGGTAATATGTTTCAGTTTCAATCTCCTCTTCAAGGGGAAGACTGTCACGTCGTAACAAAATAATAGGTTACAAAGTTAGTAGCTACAGAGAGTGGTGGCAAGTAGGTGGCAATCAAGAGAAAGTAAGCCTTACCCAGAGTGCAGCCTTCCAAAACAATGAAACCCGTTGGTTCCTTGTCAGATTTCTTTTCAAAGTAGAAGAGAAGATTCCCCTTGAGAACGAACCATCGCTTTTGAAAAGCCTTATTGATTTCACCTCTTTTGACGAGCCAACCCTCCTTATCAACCGGGGTACTCGCAGAAGTCGCAAAAACGGCCAGATTCTTTTCGTTCACTTTCATTTTTGCCGCTATCACTACGTTTCCGGGGGGATGGTGATTGTTTGGGAATTACAACTCTCAACTCTGGCAGGAAGCTAAATTACTGAAATACCAGGCGTGCAGTAATACCAAGTGACAAGCAGGTGGGCGTTCCATACAATACCGACAAATGACTGAGACCCTACCGATAGGTAGATTGTACGAATTTTTATGGTCAACGCTGAAGTATCGTGGTCCTTTTCACGGCAGAATTATCGGATCTGGCATTCACAAGAAGAACACAATCAAAACAGTAAAATGACGCGGAACAGATAACAGATGCGATTATGATATCAACTCAAACACCCACACGAAAATAAAATCAAAGTAGTGAAAACTGAAGTGAAACGTCCAGACCGAAGAGGACGAAGGCAAGAATGCCGACTAATTATTGGTTGTTAAAGATTAACATCGACCAATCAAACGTTTCATAAAATGTGTATTGACTTTTCATTGGTCCAAATACAACTTTCAGCTGACTTTTACGCCAAGCGGGAGCATTCGAATGACTCAACGAGTAGGTTATACTGTGGCAGGTTAAGAGGCTTTGAGTTTTGTTTATCTATGCGTGCAGTTAGCTCGGCATCCCTGCTGAATTCCATGCTGCTGAATGGAAGGAGTATAATTTTATTTCACTTCATTCCTTCCATGCCTGCTGAGCTTTTGGTTTTACATTTGCGTGTGGATTCTTGTAATGTAAACGTTGGAACATTAAATTTTTCAGTATATATGGTATGTAACGTTTTCCTTTGTAGAATAATTTTGGTAGAGAACGCCACTTGAGAGCATCCTTCGTTTCCAATCGCTACGTTTTTGAAATTCTGTTCTCGTCGTTGAATTATTTATTTATTTAATTAAAAACTGTCGCTTAGGCTGAGTTTGACATTCATTCTCGCAGCTTCTCATAGTGATGTTATTATAATGTTAATGATAAACGGTTGAACTGTGCTATAAACATAGTTTTGGTGTCAGTTATGTTGAAAAGTAAAAAATGGTCGCCATGACCAGTAAGTGGTGACTTATTGCTTAAACTACTTACTTAAATTAGCAGGCACTCAGATAAGATAAGAAAATATAGAGAAGAGAGAGAAAATTTTCATTATGATTCCAAAGATACAATTTATTCATTATTGAGCATTAATTTGCCAACTAATTCATTCTGTGTGTGAAAGTCGCTTTTGAAACGGCCACCTTATACGCCTGGTGTTTGTCGCAGACCTACCTACTAACTACTCACGACCCAAGATGATGAAAAAAGAGAAACCTGGTGAAGTGCAGCGGCCTTACAAAGTATAAGTATTCTTTTCAACAAACTCGCTCCTTTTTTGAAGACAAATTTGTGTATTTTATTTACTTTCAACATGTATAATTCATTAAAGAAGGGAGTTCATCATCAGTATATTTATTCTGACGGTGTTTAAGTCGATTTGTAGTTTGTTGTGACAAAGAACAACTCATTGCGGTGAGTGGACCGAGAGGTAGTGTGCTTAGCTTCTTGAACTTGAATATATATGCTCTTAGAAGCGATTCGTTCTGTAGTGTTGAGGTTGTCCAGGTAGCTTTCCATTTTCATCTAATTTAGTCTCACAGAAGTTCTGAACGGATCTTTCATTCTCCACGTATGAGAGCAGGGGTCCTATTGAAATGGTATTCTTATTTTACAGCCCATCAAATAGTCAGCCTTACTGGAATCAACTTTCAACGCAAGAGCATTATTGTAAGCAGCCACCTTCCTTTTCTATAACTACTTGCTAATCCTAAATCGTACTATTAATTAATATTTATTTTCGTCTTATGCCGAAGAATATTATCTGCTTTGCATCGTCTCGAGGACTTAGTTATAAATGCGCTGATGCATCTGGTATGAATTGCAGGGTTGTGTGGAAATCACCATCGTGCCGCTCAAAGATACCCTGAGAACTATCAAATTGAACGCAAAGCAGTGCCGAATATACAGAGTATCCTTGAACGATACTATTGAAGCGCCCTTCCAGTATTTCGACCCCTTCCTTGATATCACTCACGATAATGAACTCGAGTAAGGGATTCTTAAAAATGAATATTTGGTTAAATTTACTACAGGGGCTGCGGGAGGCTATGGGGTTGAATCGATCTATACCGGCAAGTCGATATCGTCAATCAGTAAGATGTTATCATTGTTGCCTCTCATTTTTTTCTACTTTTTGACGGTTTGGAAATAAATTCACAACCATATTGAGGTCGCGTTACTATCGATATATTGCATATAAAATATCGATACTATGACGTCACTCCGGCGCAGCCCCTATAGTAAATTTTTACTGAATATTTATTGTTTTTGAATACTTATCGCGTTACAGCTAATTCAAGTAATTAATGTCAATATCGCATTACAGCGCTCGAAGATCATTGGATTTCTTCAGCAGCGCTCACTTGGCTGCAGCTCTTCAGACCGACCCAGATAACGCCAGTGGTGAGCTGGTCATCACTATTCCCCCGGAATCTGCTGGGATCGTACAGGAAGGTCGAAATTTGAGAGTAGGCGTTGAATTCTCTTTAGAACAACCTCAGGGTGGAGTTCATTTCGTTATCCCGGAAGGTGACGGAACACTAGCTGAGGTGAGATTTTCGTAAGATTGAGCTCTATTGTCTAGATTAGGGTACCCAGGCGGTATCCTTTGGGAGGACATGTCCTCCATTCAAAACCGTGACCTCCATGTCCTCCATTTTCAATGTTCCCGACCAAGTCTATGCCCTAGGTAAGTTCTTACAATCAGGAGGAGTTCCTGATTTCTACAACTATTTTATTATTTAGCGTATTCTCAGACTTTGTGTGGAGTCAGTGAAATTACTCATATTCATAAGTACAATATGAAGGGGATGACTTGGGAACAATTTATTTTACAAGATGACTTTGACTAATGAGCAGGTAAACAAGAAAATTGGAGAGGGGGGTTCTGAAAAATATGAGTGAAGTGAAATGGGAGAATGGGAATTTCAATAAAATTTGATTTCATGATAGTAAGTGATTTTGATGTGATATTGAGGTAATAAACTTTTCTTGAGGGCTGTTGGACATTTGAAGAACTGGAGTTGATCTAAAACTTAGTCTGAGGTAATATTTGAATTGAGCGTAAAATTTGCATCGCCCAATCTACGCCATTAAGGGTTAATGTTTTTTAAACTTTGAGGAACTAGCATAATTTACCCTAATGTCATCACACAAAAAGTACCTCATGGCAATGACCACAAAATGTCAATTTTGCCAAAACTGGATTTAAATTCTCAGCATCACAAAATACCTTCTATGAAGTATTTCACATACGATTGATTGCGTGGAAATTGTGGAGAAACGAGCTATAAGATGGAAGATGACGAGATAAAGAAATAGCGAAGAGCTCGCTCAAAATAGGAATGAAGTCAGTTCTAGCGGAATAGTGATGAGTAACGCCGACGACCAGACGACACGCCAAACTTGCTGAGTTGGCATGGTTTCTGGAATTAGTCAAAATTAAACCCAATAAATTGTGTAAAAAGACTACCCTTCTGGAGGGGGTTACTGTAAGGATTTCTGCTTCATGACATACTCTTTAGATCCCCTATTCTAATCAATAACAAATCAAATTGTATTTTTAGCCTTTAGTTCTTTCCTTTCAGCGCGGTGCCCACATGTTCACGTATTGCTATGAAAATTCCACGAGATTGTGGTTTCCTTGCGTCGATAGTTTTTCCGAACCTTGTACCTGGCGCTTGGAGTTTACCGTCGACGAGTCAATGACTGCCGTCTCTTGCGGCGATCTCCTTGAAGTTGTATACACGCCTGATATGCGGCGAAAGACGTTCTACTACGCATTAAACGTTCCAGCGTCGGCACCGAACATAGCTCTAGCGGTTGGGTATGTGTAAAACAAACAGCTCATTTCCAATAAATTATACTTTGATGTGTCGGAAGGTGGTCACTACTAGCAGCAGGCTCTTTAGGGACGCGTGTACAACACCTAAATCCTAAAAGGCCTGCTGCCAGTAGTGACCACTTGCCTCATACACCCAATGTAATTGAGATCAGCCTGCCCATCAGGTGGGCTGATCAGTAAATTATTAATTAGGTATTCAAAATATATCAGTATTTATATTGAACGTTTGATTTTTCCAGGCCTTTTGAAATCTACGTTGACCCTTATATGCACGAAGTGACCCACTTCTGCCTACCTGGCCTCATGGATTGCCTCAAAGTGTCCGCCCGATATATGCACGAAGCGTTTGAATTTTACGAGGAAACCCTTGCCAATCGATACCCTTACCCCTGTTACAAACAGGTCTTCGTCGACGAGGCAGACGTCCCTGTCCACGCTTATGCTACTATGAGCATTCTGAGGTGAGCACAGATACGATTTGATTTTGGTTGGTTATTCCTAGAATAATCAACCTACGTTTTCATGCAAAAAAGTTAATCCCTCCAATTCGGCCCACACTTTTTTCCTGGGCGTTTCAAGGTCTAGATCAAAATAAGCACATGTTTGTCCACCGTTCACACCGGATGGACGCCTATTTTGGTAGTAGACAATTTTCTAAATTTCTAAAAATCTGAAATTTTGGTCAGAGACGGGTTTCTGGCTGGGAACGTTTCAGACAAATCTGACCAAATCTGATCAAAATGTGTATTTTGAAAAATGGATTATCGGCGATGTAGGCGTGCGAGGTATTATCTTCCACTAAATTTCGGACGCTGAATCGAATGAGACGGGTCCCGGAACGATTGGCGCCCACCAGAAGAGGTTATAGGCCAAAATGGGTATCTTATTTACCCATTTCGAATGTGTTTTCAAGATTTCTGGTACCTAGGCGTGTGAGGTATTATTTTCCACCAAATTTTGACAGCTGAATCGATTGGAATGAGATGCTCGTGGCCCGAGGAATAACACACCCCTGTGAAAAAATTCACAGCGTTTTATAAAGATGCCGTGGGTAAACTTACTATAAACTCATCTCTTTATTTGGATTTTACAGTACCAACCTATTGCATTCAGCATCGATTGTGGACCAAACTTACATAACACGAACTGCAATGGCTCAAGCGATTGCTGAACAGTTCTTCGGTTGTTTTATTTCTATGCAAAATTGGTCTGACGCTTGGCTCCCCAAAGGAGTGTCATACTACCTGTGCGGTCTCTACTCAAAAAAGTGTTTCGGCAATAATGCGTATAGGGAGTGGATTCACAAAGTGAGTTCCTCATTTCAATTGCGTTATTATTGTTCATCACCTGGGTGATATTTCCGTAATATTTAATTTCACAGGAACTAGATGAGGTGGTGAAATACGAAGAGGAGTACGGTGGTATTGTTTTAGACCCGAGTCAAGCGCCAGAGTCCTCCCCAGCACCGTCACCCACTGCACCTTCATCAGAGCCTACATTCTACTTTCCGCTCAAGAATCTCTACACGATATCCCCTCACTATATAGAAGTTATGAGGAAAAAGGCTCAGCTGGTCATCCGGATGTTGGAGCATCGAATTGGCTATGAACTTCTCCTTCAGGTGGAGTGACATGTGATTCTTTAGCACACCCTGCAGCATTCTCCGTGTTCCCAGTATAACACAGCTTACTGATTTACAGGTTTTCAACAAGCATTTATCCCTAGCGATGAACGCGTCGACGACGAAGTCATCTTCAGGGCAGTGGAATCACATGGTCATCAGCACCAATACTTTTGCCAAAGCAATTTTCACTGTCACGGGTAAAGACATGACCGTCTTCATTGATCAGTGGGTTCGCACGGGTGGTCATGTCAAATTTCACCTACAGTTTGTCTTCAACAGGAAGAGGTGAGTTTGTGGAATTGAGTCACATCGGTCCTCTACATGGTGTACATGATGTTACACGTTGAGTTCATCAATCCGCAAAATATCAATTTACGGTAGTTTTTAATTTGATGGCATCATAGACTTGGAGGAATTGCCTATTCCGTGATATTTACCATTCCAGTTTATTCGTGTTTTCCATCTTATTTCCTAACAGTGACCATATTTTCTTCATTTTTGAGGTTTTTCCACTAGAAAAGGGCGTTGAAATGTACAAAATACTTGAAATCATAGTTATTCGTTTTTGGTTGGTTATTCCTCGAATAATCAACCTATGTTTTCATGCAAAATGCCAACCTCTCTGATTCGGCCCAAAAAACTTCTCTGGTCATTTCAAGTGTCTTGATCAAAAAAGTCAAATGTCCACGCCGACTTTGGTAGTAGAAAATATTCTAAAAATCGGAAATTTGGGTCAGGGGTCCGTTCCCGACTCTTGTTTGTCCTCGAAACTTTTCAGCCTGATCGGACCAAATTTAGGCGGGGTAGGGGTCAAAATGTGCTTTTTGAAAAATGGATTTTCGATATTTTTGGCGATTTAGGCATGTGGGGCATCATTTTCCACTAAATTCTGGACGCTGAATCCTAAGAAACGGGTCCCAGATCGGTTGGCGCCCACAGGAAGAGGCTATGGGTCAAAATGGATATCCATCCACCCATTTTGGTTGGTTATTCCTTGAATAATCAACCTATGTTTTCATGCAAATGGTCAACCTCTCCGATTCGGCTCAAAATTTTTTTCTGGACGTTTCATGATGTCCTGATCAAAAAAGGTCAATGTCCGTCCGCCGTACGCCGTCCGCCGTCCACGCCGTTTTTGGTAGTAGAAAATTTTCTAAAAATCTGAAATTTGGGTCAGGGGTCTGTTCCCGGCCTAGGACGGTCCTCCAAGCTTTTCAGCCCGATCGGACCAAATTTGGGCGGGGTAGGGGTCAAAATGTGTTTTTTGAAAAATGGATTTTCGAGATTTTGGGCGATTTAGGCGAGTGGGGTATCATTTTCCACTAAATTTTGGACGCTGAATCCAATGAAATGGGTCCCAAAACGATCGGCACCCTCTGGAAGAAGTTATGGGTCGAATTGGGTATATATTACCCATTTTGAATATGTGTTTTTGAGATTTCTGGAACCTAGGCGTGTGGGGTATCATTTTCCGCTAAATCTTGGACGCTAATTTCAATGAAGTGGGTCCCGGAACGATTGGCACCCTCTGGAAGAAGTTATGGGTCAAATTGGGTATATATTACCCATTTTGAATATGCGTTTTCGAGATTTCCGGTACCTGGGCGTGTGGGGTATCATTTTCTACTAAATTCTGGATCCTGAATCGATTGGAATAGGTCTGGGACCCGCCGCACCCACTGTTTCCCCATTTCCCCCATGTTGAAGAAATGAGTCTCCATGCGCCTGGTCCGAGGAATAACCAACCCCTGTGTAAGAATTTGCAGCGTTTTTAATAATTGTTTTCGAGATTTCTGGTACCTAGGCGTGTGGGGTATCATTTTCCACTAAATTTTCGACGCTAAATCGAATGAGACAGGTCCCGGAATGATTGGCGCCCACCGGAAGCGGTTACGGACGCTGACTCGATTGAAATGAGTCTGTATGCGCCTACTCCGAGGAATAACCAACCCCTGTGAAAGAATTTACAGCGTTTTTCACTCTAATCTTAGTACGAAAACTATTCTTTCAAACAATCTGGGGAAATTTTCTAAAACTTGTTTTCATAGAGCTGCGCTTACACCAGTAACAAATGGCTAGCAAGGTTGTACAACAAATGTTTTAAAATATGTTATATAACTTGGTTGTACAACTGTTTCTTCTGAACGCTACACCTATGTAACAAAAAATACAACACTTTCAGTCATTTGAGGATTCAGTTGATCTTTACCGACAGCATATGGGCGACATGCAACCTGTTATACATGTAATATGAAGAATGTTATACAACATCGTGTTATACAAAAATGTTTCAGTTGAGTTTCTAACAAGTTATATGACCGATTTAATGTAAGATATAACATGCTGTGTTACTGGTGTGGACGGGCCTTATCGCTAGAAAATGTTGCACAATTTAGGGTTGCATTGGAAAACAATAAATGAGTATATTACGGCAAATTTTTGGAGAATGGGGCACCTTCGACGCAGTCTCTACTTTTAAATGGTGTCGATCGGAGCCCTCCTAAGGTCCTCGTCCAATAAAATGTCAAAAATCCTCGAAATTCACAGTATCACTCTGTATTTGGGTTTTATTTGTTTTTAAGAAACACGGTGGAGCTAGAGATCAGACAAGATGCTATTTCCCAAAATGGGATTCGTAAATACATGGGCCCTCTTCTAGTTACCATTCAAGAATTGGACGGCACCTTCAGGCACACGCTACAGGTACATCAAACCTCCCAAAGCGGAGGTGACAAATGTTATGTTACATGTTGTGTTATATGTTATGAGTACAAATTTTACCGGAAGAACTTGGAAGGGTTTCTGTATAATCTTTCTTGTGTTCATGGCTTTTAGATTGAAGGGACTGTTGCTAAAGCTGATATCACTTGCCACTCCAAAAGTAGACGTAACAAAAAGAAGAAAATCCCGCTTTGTACTGCGGAAGAGGTTGACATGGACTTATCTGCAATGGAGTAAGTTTACTCGTTTCATGCTGTAGGTGGCCCTTCGGAACTCGTGATAGTTACTGCTACACTACTACTGACATGTGTAGTGTCCTTATTGATGTTGTTCGCTCCCTTATTCATGGGTTTCTATACTCGCAGCTCTGACTCGCCGGTACTTTGGATTCGACTGGATCCAGAAATGACTCTCGTCCGGTCGTGTCTCATCGACCAACCGGACTACCAGTGGCAGTACCAGTTAAGACATGAGCGTGACGTCACCGCACAGTTAGAAGCGATCATGGCTCTAGAGAAGTTCCCAACTCCAGCATCTCGCCTCGCGCTTACCGATATCATCGAAAGCGAAACGACCTACGTCAAAGTTAGAGCATCGGCTGCACACTGTCTTACGAAGGTGAACCTTATTCGCTGTACAAGCTTTTTAACCTCTTCTGAAGGAAATGGGTGACCGTTGTTGTCTCCCCGATAACACTGACCGACTCGCCTGTCACATCAAAACAACAGTTTCAACCGCTCCGATAAGCGATTCATTGAAAGAGGATGCAAGTGATTTATTCTTTCGTTAAACTTGATTTTGTCATCATAAACCATTGATTCAGGACGTAGATTTGTACTGCGAAAACTCGTACTAAGTTAACATACTTCCCTATCTATATTCGAATCAGCCGATTTTAGGAAATTCTCTTCTCAAGTGTCAGTCGCAGTGATATATTTTCGAGAAACTAATATCTTCAAAAAATGCGCGATAAGACCATGCTTTTTTTTGTCCTTTGGCCTCCAACTGAAAGGCGTGGAGCAGTTGCTGCCCCTACGGCACTGCAACCTTTAGGGTCTATTGTGCCTGCGCTTACAGAAGGAAAGTCGGATGGGCTTCTGAGAGCGCTTGCCGACCTCCTCACCCTCAAGCGAGAGGACGCCGGCAGGGGCTGTTCAGCGCCCATCCGACATCCTCTCGCCCAAAGGTGAGAGTTGGCCAATTTTTTGCAAGCCTAGCCAAGACAGGCACGCGTGTGTGTTAAGCGCCCGGACAACCATATTCGGATACTTGCTGCCGGTACTGAGTTGGCCTCACGACATCAAGTAAGCGCCGGGGAAGGGGGGGGGGGGGGGCTGGATTCGAACCAGCAGTCTCGATCGAAACCTTGACCAGAGAAGTCTCGAGCCCCAGGGACTGACGCCACAACGACCTCGGCCACCCAGGTCCTCTTGCCTTTATTTTCTCGTCCATTTGCTCATGACCCTACTGATTACAGGTTGCGAATTCAATGGTGTCGAGTTGGGCAGGACCACCTGCTATGTTGGCGATCTTCAGAAAACTATTCGGCTCCTTCTCTTGTCCTCACATCATCAAGCAGAACAATTTTCAAAACCTACAACACTACTTTCTTCAAAAAGTATAGAATCTTTGTTTCTTACCGCTTGGCGTAGATTCTCTGCTCTTGTATCGCATCAAGATCCACTCAATCCTCACTTATTTTCAGACAATCCCAGTCGCAATGGCTGGTCTCCGTAACGCAGTCGGAATCTGCCCTCCTGAAGTCATCAAGTTCTTATTGGACCTTTTCAAATACAACGACAACAGTAAAAATCGGTGTGCCATCCCTTCATGTACACACCTATTGCACATTATACGTAGTCTCAGATCATTTATTTTTCATGTATTTCATTTCTCTGGGGTTATTGACCTTTCGGGAACTGTTTTCAACTATAGCTTAAAGCTCTTCTGGTCTTGTGAATCTACCGGCGGTTCAATTATTTGTTTGTTGCCATTTTATCTGTTTAAGGTTTTCGGACAATTATTATCGAGCTGCCTTAATAGAAGCGCTTGGAGAGACTGTCACTCCTGTCGTCTCCGTTGTCCAGCAAGGGTGAGAATCTTATGCATTTTAGGCAATTAAAAATCACCATCTCCTACTGTACAACATTATTTCTCCAATAAGAACTTATTGTAGTTTTTTTAGAAAATATTTATGCATTTTTCAGAGCTGAAATCACAGGAGAATCGCTTCTTCCTCGGACACAAAGTTAGTGTTGGAGGAGATTACGAGAAATTTAAATTTAGAAAAGTTGCTCCCGTGCTACAAGCTAGCTGTGACGGTGGCTTGTCTCAAAGGTGATTCGTAACTCCAAAGATTCGGTCATCTCCCAAGTACACACCGAATTTGTTCAAATCTTACGCTGCGTAATGGCCAATTTTATGGTAAGGTGCGGTTATAGCAAATTTTTTCGAATTGAACGAATTTTCGTTAGTTATTATTATTCATCACTTCAATCGTCCTTGTTATTTAGACGTCCGTATGTGCGCTTTGGAAGCTCTCGTCGACTATACCGTTGTTGATGGCAAATGGCCCGACCTCGAGTACCTGATGGACATCGCTGAAGAAGACCATGATCCAGGAATCCGTTTGGGATTGGTCCGTCTTCTCATCGCCAACCCTCCATTCAAAAGGGGCCATCCCAAACCTAAGCTTGACAAACCTGAACTCGTCCATCGGCTGTGGAAACTCTTCAAGTTAGTTAACAGCTCTAACACCAGATTTCTCACCACTAAATTCATCAAAAAGTTTGTTACGTTAAAATCGCACTATCTATAAAACTCGGTCTATTTGCCCTCCAGCTGCATGCTCTCTCACGACACCAGGATGAGGAACGCCTTCATTGACCTGTACTACACCCTCTACGGAATCAGGAAACCAATGTGTCTTCCTTTTGAGCTCCCCGGTCTCGCTTCCAAACTTGACGTGAGTCCTAATATTTTTTCTGTAAATTGCAGCTCACAAAATCGTTCTAATTCCCGTTGTAATACACATTTAAATAATTTCGGCGTGGATTTTGGTTGGTTATTCTTTGAATAATCTATCTTACCTATGTTTTCATGTAAAAGGTCAACCTCTCCGATTCGGCTCAAAATTTTTTTCTGGACGTTTCATGATGTCTAGATCAAAAACTCTGCAAATTCTTACACAGGGGTTGGTTATTCGTCAGGCCAAGCGCATGGAAACTAATTAAAACGCTGCAAATTCTTACACAGGGGTTGGTTATTCCTCGGACCTGGCGCATGGAGACTCATTTCTTCAACATGGGGGAAATGGGGAAACAGTGGGTGCGGCGGGTCCCAGACCTATTCCAATCGATTCAGGATCCAGAATTTAGTAGAAAATTGATACCCCACACGCCCCAGGTACGGAAATCTCGAAAACGCATATTCAAAATGGGTAATATATACCCAATTTGACCCGATAACTTCTTCCAGAGGGTGCCAATCGTTCCGGGACCCACTCATTGAAATTAGCGTCCAAGATTTAGCGGAAAATGATACCCCACACGCCTAGGTTCCAGAAATCTCAAAACACATATTCAAAATGGGTAATATATACCCAATTTGACCCATAACTTCTTCCAGAGGGTGCCGTGCCGATCCTTTGGGACCCATTTCATTGGATTCAGCGTCCAAAATTTAGTGGAAAATGATACCCCACTCGCCTAAATCGCCCAAAATCTCGAAAATCCATTTTTCAAAAAACACATTTTGACCCCTACCCCGCCCAAATTTGGTCCGATCGGGCTGAAAAGCTTGGAGGACCGTCCTAGGCCGGGAACAGACCCCTGACCCAAATTTCAGATTTTTAGAAAAATGTCTACTACCAAAAACGGCGTGGACGGCGGACGGCGTACGGCGTACGGCGTACGGCGGACGGCGTACGGCGGACGGACATTGACCTTTTTTGATCAGGACATCATGAAACGTCCAGAAAAAAATTTGAGCCGAATCGGAGAGGTTGACCATTTGCATGAAAACATAGGTTGATTATTCAAGGAATAACCAACCAAAAACATGGGGGAAATGGGGAAAACGGTGGGTGCGGCGGGTCCTAGACGCATTCCAATCGATTCAGTGTCCATGATTAGAGGAAAATAATACCCCACACGCCCAGGTTCAGAAATCTCATAAAACATATTCAAAATGAGTAATATATACCCTATTTGACCCATAACT
>CM034008.1:4188982-4251679 GCA_019603395.1 Cyrtorhinus lividipennis
ATGTCGGTGTGTTACTTGTACGTCCACTCCTTGATGGCAGCTCTGAAGGAACTTTTGGGCAAACCTACAGCCGGCTCTGGGCCCACAAAGGGTGTTTTGGAGCCCCTCCTGGCCAGCTCATTGGCTTTTTTATTGCCCTCAATTCCCCTGTGCCACACCACCCACTCAAGGGACACTGTATTGCGGGCTGCTAGGGCACAGAGAGTCTGTTCACAGTCCTTCACCACCTTAGATGAGATGTTGGGTGCTGTGAGGGCCATTATCGACGCCTAGCTGTCAGAGAGAATGCGAGTGTGCATTAGTATGCCCTCTCCTCAGACTCTCCAGGGCGCATGCGTCAATTGTCAGAATTTCCGCCTGTAATACGGAGGTGTACTTTCCTAGTGGTGTGGAGTACCTATTGCCACCTGGGCTTTATCCCATACAACCCAGCGTATATCCCTGTTTCCATTCTGGCACCAAAGGCCCATTCCTAAAAGCTCTTCACTCCTCACTCTCCACTCTGAATGTGTAACCTCCGCACTCTACGAAAACTTTTCGTTTCTAGAAAGTGCAGAGCGTTATGAAGATGTTAGAGTGAAATGAAGAGTCAATGATGGCAGCGTTTTCAGTGTTCTACTCGGGTTTTGTTCCAAGAAACTCTTCACTAGTGTGCAGAGCCAATACTGTGGGTGACAAATGAAGATTCGTCCATTTTTTTGAAGAGTATCCAATGACTTTGCCAAATAGCAGTCAACTTTCCAAATATCATTTAGGAGATAATTTACACTTGAATTATTATTTCGGATAAATTTTATTGGAAGAGGAAAAATTATTT
Organism: Cyrtorhinus lividipennis; assembly: GCA_019603395.1. Classification (NCBI taxonomy): domain Eukaryota; kingdom Metazoa; phylum Arthropoda; class Insecta; order Hemiptera; family Miridae; genus Cyrtorhinus; species Cyrtorhinus lividipennis. The sequence continues at coordinate 4,189,800 of CM034008.1, forward strand.
AATAATCATAAATCTTTGGATTGGTAATTTGATCTTTTTTTTGCTGCTAAGTTTTTACAAATAATGAAGAAAATTTTTGTCAGGGACCCGCTTTTGGTCCTCAAAACTTTTCAGCCCGATTGGAGCAAATTCAGGAGGGAGAGGGTCAAAATGTGTACTTTGAAAAATGTATTTTCACGATCTAGGCGTGTGGAGTATCATTTCCGACTAAATTTTAGATACGATCTGGGGCCCCAGATCTCTGAGGTCATTGATGACTCAGACTTGATCTCGGCGAATGTTTTCCAAGAGTTTTTACCTGAAAAATGAAAAGTGACTGTAAAATTGGATGGGTGAAGCTCCGGGCAAGTTTTCTTACGAAGAGTGCACGCCAAAGCGTCCTGATGGTGGGAATTTGTAGTAGAATTACCCCTTAAAGTTAATTGGTACTTATCGGTGAACTGCAGAATTGCATCTGAGCCACAGTAAAGATTTGTAAACGGTTAATATGTATCATTGGTTAGTGAAGAACCGAAAAATAGCAACACTAGTCGAAGAAAGACTCCAGTGTAAGTAATGTCCCCTTGAAACTCACACAAATTCCGTTGCTTTTCAGTTGAGTTCCAACGAAGTACATTGGCAGCAGCTGTGGAGCGATCATTTCAACGAGCAGTACAAATCCTGTTTTGAAGCCTTTTTCACCAAATACGAACCAGAGACTCCTCCTGACGAATCGTATCCGACAGTTTTCGAAGAAAATCCTAACGCAGCTGACTCGGACCTCTTCAGCGGTGAGTTATTCCCGATGTGAAATTTTATGAATGGGTTGTGGATTTGGAGAACGATGAGTGATTTTTGCGTGGCGGGCTGCCTTTTTTGGGTGGTTATTCCTTGAATAATCAACCTATGTTTTCATGCAAATGGTCAACCTCTCCGATTTGGCTCAAAATTTTTTTCTGGACGTTTCATGATGTCCTGATCAAAAAAGGTCAATGTCCGCCGCCGTACGCCGTCGCCGTCCGCCGTCCACGCCGCCTTTTTGGTAGTTAGAAAATTTTCTAAAATCTGAAATTTGGGTCAGGGGTCTGTTCCCGGCCTAGGACGGTCCTCCAAGCTTTTCAGCCCGATCGGACCAAATTTGGGGCGGGTAGGGGTCAAATGTGTTTTTTGAAAAATGGATTTTCGAGATTTTGGGCGATTTAGGCGAGTGGGTGTCATTTCCACTAATTTTGGACGCTGAATCCAATGAAATGGGTCCCAAAACGATCGCACCCTCTGAAAGAAGTTATGGGTCAAATTGGTATATATTACCATTTTGAATATGTTTTTGAGATTTCTGGAACCTAGGCGTGTGGGGTATCATTTTCCGCTAATCTTGGACGCTAATTTCAATGAAGTGGGTCCCGGACGATTGGCACCCTCTGGAAGAAGTTAGGGTCAAATTGGGTATATTACCCATTTTGAATATGCGTTATGAGATTTCTGGACTGGGCGTGTGGGGTATCATTTTCCACTAAATTTGGATTCTGAATCGATTGGAATGGGTTTGACCCGCCGCACCCATTTTTTCCCCATTTCCCCCATGTTGAAGAAATGAGTCTCCATGCGCCTGGTCCGAGGAATAACCAACCCCTGTGTAAGAATTTGCAGCGTTTTTACAATTCTGTTAGGTCGTGTTGAAGCTTATTGGTTGTCTGATACTGGAAGAGCTTAGGAACAATTATAGCGGATTTCAGCCCAAAATTTGGGGGAGTAAGGGTCAAAATTTGTTTTCTAAAAAATGGATAGATTTACGGCAATTTAAGCGTGTGGAGTATCATTTTCGACGATATTTTGGACGTTGAATCGATTGGGATGATTCCGGGACACTCCACACCCTCGTTTTTTCCATTTTTCCCTTGATCCTGGTCCAAGGAGTAACCAACCCCTGTGAAAGAATTTGTAGTATTTTTGTAAGCACTTCCTGCCACTGCTGCCTGGCTAGGTTCACTGCAAACTCATTAGATCACCATCAGGAAGGATACAAAAAGGTCAACGAAAATTAAAATAGTAATGATGTAACGATTTTTTTCATCCACAATCGATCGTCCGTCAATGATGAGAACGATGGAGATGTAGGTATAATTCCATTTTTCGTTTTTTTAAAATGATTAGCTAGGGGTTGTCCAAATTCACATTGAAAAATATCTTCTTTTATACGTCCTTTCAGGCTGCTGCCAGTAAATCCCGCAAGCTAATTCAGAACGCGAGCTACTAATTAATTTAACATTCAATTTAAGTTATGTGTAGGACCAAGAGTTGACATATTTTAAGAAACGGGCATTGGAACGTTGAATACATTAGTTGAAAACTCAGCAAATTCTTTCGTAGGTTGATTATTCCTCGGACGAGGAGCATGGAGAAAATGGAGGAACAGTTTGGATACCCATTTTGACCCATAACCTCTTCCGATGGGCGGCAAACGTTCTAGGACCCCTATTGGATTCAGCGTCCAAAATTTAGTAGAAAATGATAACCTACACGTCCAGATCACTAAATATTAATTTTTCGAAAAGTACATTTTGACCCCTACCCCCCAAATTTGGTCTGATCGAGCTGAAAAGTTTCGAATACCAACTAAAGCCAAAAACGGGTTTCTGACCAAAGTTTCAGACAAATTTCTACTACAAAAAACAGGGTGGGTGGTGGACAGACATTTGCTTATTCTGATCCAGACATCTCAAAACGCCCAGAAAAGAAAATTCGGGGCAAATCGGTGAAATTTATCAAGGGATAACCAACCTGAAGGGCTGGATATCTGTCCATATTGGTTCTTCGAGCCATAGTGTTCTTTAAGGCATGAAACCTACCGGACTGTTACCATGAGCGGCGAGGAGTGAAAAGTTTCCTGCAATTTGGACGATAAATAAGGGAATATCCTTCCATCAGGCAACTAGAACTCAATTTATCCTTCATATATACAGTAAAATCCGCCTGTTTAAGGCGACCCATTCAAGTGTGGCCATTTTTACTTGGATCAGAATTTTACTATGAATACCACTCCAAGTCTCATTTGTATGATATCTCGGAACTGGTTAATGATACGTACACCGACCACCGCCTATATGTAATTTTTACTTTAATAAATAAGCGACTTTTTGAATAGTGCCGGGAAACTATTTACACTTAGCCCAGTCATTTTGTACCCACGATTGCATATCTTCTCTTTTTGTTGGAGTTGAAATCTTGGCATTTTTTCTTTTGTTTTATTTGTTATGTCCTCTGTTACTCTTCATGTTTTTATCTACTATTTACGGGTTGAGGATTGAAGATGATGCCTAGAAGAAATTTTCCGTAAATTCAAAAAAACAGAAAATTTCCAAAAATACGAAAGTTGAACCTTTTCGTTTTCATGTCCGTTGTCTTTCCGTTCTGATAGAAATATTGATTTCCCAAAATCTTGATGATAGAAGAAGTTTCAGTAAATGTAATTACCCTTCTTTTTAGACCAAAGAAACAAACTTGAGTGCAATATTTCGTCCCAAAATTTCAAATAAAACATGAAAAATTGTGTGAAAATTTTACTGAATTGTTTTGTTTACTAAGCAATTACTTATTTCAACTGAATTGTATAAATTATAGTGTTTAGAATGACGGTGTCACTCATCGACGACCGTTTCCTCGAACTCAGATGGTACTGATGTGGTATTGGCGGTTGGATTAGCCCTTAAGGGCCGATAAAAAGTGACGAGACCTTATTTCTTATAAAATTATTTATTACACTGTTAGAATTACGCAATTTTATAGCGCACTATTGGAAATAATAGTTCACATTTTTTTCTGAAGCTCGGTGATTACTCGCTCTTGGGGTGCTTCTAATTTGATGCCGCAATTGGTGATTTTCTTGAGGAATTTTTCCGTTTCCAAAAGGTTTCGGTTGTCGCAGTATTTGACGCATTTGAGGGCTCCGTCGACGTTTTTAGTCTCCAAACAGGCGTCCACGTATTTCTCGAGACTGGCGACTGAAGGTTCACCAGTGACGTTGTTTTGAAGGCGGTCGATTTGGTGGAAGACTATGTGGGCTTTGCTCAGGTGTTTTGCTGCGAACAAGAATAGAGAATACGATAAAGCAGTTATATTGGTCCTTTGCGGTTGATTAGTCGGAAAATTGCTCCCCTCAGGCATGAACTACCGATCGAAAACCAAAAATATTCAACATTTGACTATTTAAGCTGACTTCCTCCACCCCTACCCCCTCACACCACAACCATTTTCTACCAAAACCATGGGAAACGCTTACACGCTCTTTCCAACCGTATCTATTTTGAGATACCCAACGGGACACATGTTGCCCAAGTCCCCCAACTTAAAAACGCTGCAAATTCTTACACAGGGGTTGGTTATTCCTCGGACCAGCGCATGAGACTCATTTCTTCAACATGGGGGAAATGGGAAACGTGGGTGCGGCGGGTCCAAGACCCATTCCAATCGATTCAGGATCCAGAATTTAGTAGAAATGATACCCCACACGCCCAGGTACCAGAAATCTCGAGAATGCATTTTCAAAATGGGTAATATATACCCAATTTGACCCATAACTTCTTCCAGAGGTTGCCGATCGTTTTGGGACCCATTTCATTGGATTCAGCGTCCAAAATTTAGTGTAAAATGATACCCCACTCGCCTAATCGCCCAAATCTCGAAAATCCATTTTTCAAAAAACACACTATTGACCCCTACCACCCCGAATTTAAGATTTTTAGAAATTTTTCTACTACCAAAAACGGCGTGGACGCGGACGGACATTGACCTTTTTTGATCAGGACATCATGAAACGTCCAGAAAAAATTTTTGAGCCGAATCGGAGGGGTTGACCATTTGCATGAAAACATAGGTTGATTATTCAAGGAATACCCAACCAAAACCCATTTTGACTCACACCCTCGTCCTGAGAGCATTGTTCAGCCCAAGCCCCACTTCAATCGATTTTGCGTCCAAAATTTTGTGGAAAATGATACCCCACTCGCCTAGGTAATCTAAAATCTCAAAAACCCACTTTTGAAATGAGTAGGCACCCATTTTGATGGCCTAGGTCCGATTTCAATGGATTCAGTGCCCATATACCCATTCCTCAAACAAAAATCCCAAATTTCATTTTCATTTTTCCCAAACTCCTTCAAATTTGGGTCAATCGGTCTGAAAAGTTTCAAGAAGAGGTTTTTTAAGAAAAATACCTACAACCAAGTATGGCCATTTATTCCAGATAGTTTTTACATATGACGGAATATTGAGGGACAAGTCCATAGTAAGCGTGCAGTGGCTAAACCCCAGTCATCACTCACCAACGACCTACTCAGACTTAAGGACAGAGACATTTCAGGAAGGTCTGAACATTCACCGGGGACCCTCGGGAGTACGTTATAAAGCAATGTTACAAGTATTCATTATATGAGCAAAACGAATTTCGGAGTTCAGCAAATCAGAGTTGATCGGGAAGATCCTATCATATGTTATTAAGGTGAAAAAGCCCCAGCGGATGTTGAAAAAGTTGTCGGTAACAATGATGATTATACTCATTATGTAGAATCAACCATTGAAGTAGGATGGCACAAGCCTGAGGACACCCTGTATAGCACATAGTACTATGGTATTAAGGACAGACGAAATACCAAAAATAAAAACGCTGCAATTTGGTTATTCCTCGGACCAGGAGCAGGGAGACTCATTTCTTAAACATGGGGAAAATGGGGGAAACAGTGGGTGCGGCGGGTCTCAGACCCATTCCAATCGATTCAGGATCCATGATTTAGTGGAAATTGATACCCTACACGCCCAGGTACCAGAAATCTCATAAACACATATTTAAAACGCTGCAAATTCTTACACAGGGGTTGGTTATTCCTCGTACCAGGCGCACGGAGACTCATTTCTTCAACATGGGGGAAATGGGGAAACAGTGGGTGTGGCGGGTCCCAGACCGATTCCAATCGATTCAGGGTCCAAAATTTAGTAGAAAATGATACCCCACACGCCCAGGTACCGGAAATCTCGAAAACGCATATTCAAAATGGGTAATATATACCCAATTTGACCCATAACTTCTTCCAGAGGGTGCCAATCGTTTTGGGACCCATTTCATTGGATTCAGCGTCCAAAATTTAGTGGAAAATGATACCCCACACGCCTAGGTTCCAGAAATCTCAAAAACACATATTCAAAATGGGTAATATATACCCAATTTGACCCATAACTTCTTCCAGAGGGTGCCGATCGTTTTGGGACCCATTTCATTGGATTCAGCGTCCAAAATTTAGTGGAAAATGATACCCCACTCGCCTAAATCGCCCAAAATCTCGAAAATCCATTTTTCAATAAACACATTTTGACCCCTACTCCGCCCAAATTTTGTCCGATCGGGCTGAAAAGCTTGGAGGACCGTCCCAGGCCGGTTACAGACCCCTGACCCAAATTTCAGATTTTTAGAAAATTTTCTACTACCAAAAACGGCGTGGACGGCGGACGGCGGACGGCGTACGGCGTACGGCGTACGGCGTACGGCGTACGGCGGACGGACATTGACCTTTTTTGATCAGGACATCATGAAACGTCCAGAAAAAAATTTTGAGCCAAATCGGAGAGGTTGACCATTTGCATGAAAACATAGGTTGATTATTCAAGGAATAACCAACCAAAATGGGTAATATATACCCAATTTGACCCATAACTTCTTCCAGTGGGTGCCGATCGTTCTGGGACCCATTTCATTGGATTCAGCGTCCAAAATTTAGTGGAAAATGAGACCCCACTCGCCTAGATCGCCCAAAATCTCGAAAATCCATTTTTCAAAAAACACATTTTGACCCCTACCCCGCCCAAATTTGGTCCGATCGGGCTGAAAAGCTTGGAGGACCGTCCTAGGCCGGGAACAGACCCCTGACCCAAATTTCAGATTTTTATAAAATTTTCTACTACCAAAAACGGTGTGGACGGTGGACGGCGTACGGCGGACGGACATTGACCTTTTTTGATCTAGACACCATGAAACGTCCAGAAAAAAATTTTGATCCGAATGGGAGAGGTTGACCATTTGCATGAAAACATAGGTTGATTATTCAAAATAATACCCAAACGTCTAGGTTCCCAAAAATAATGAATTGAATTAATGATTTTAAACAATTTGCTACATTTCGGAATGATTCCTCGAAACTTTGAGCCCGATCGTGCCGAATTGAGGAGGGAGGGGGTAGGGCTCGAAAATTTGTTTTTTAGAAAAAGATTTTCGATCTTTTCGGCGATTTACACGCGTGGGGTATCATTTTCTATTAAATTTTGGACGCTGAATTCATTGAGACGGGTCTCGGACCGATTGGTACCCACTGTGGTGAATGAGGGTCGAAATGAGTACCCACCGACCAATGTGGGGTACCTTTTCTACGCTGAATCGATTGACATGAGCCCACAATGAACTACACTCAATGTTTTCCTTGTACTAAAGGAATAATCAACCAAAAACGCTGCAAATTCTTTCACAGGGGTTAGCTAATCCTTGGACCAGAAGCATAGTGACTCATTCCAATCGATTCAGCGTTCGATATTTAGTGGAATATGCTCCCCCACACGCCTAGGTAGCAGAAATCTCGAAAACACATTCGAAATGGGTAGATAGATACCCATTTCGGCCCATAACCTCTTCCGATGGACGCCAATCGTTCCGGCACAAGGAATAACCAACCAAAACGATACCCCACACACATAGATCGCCGAAAATCCCGAAGACAGGGAAAACAGTGTGCGCTGAGCGTTCCGGACCCGTTCAATTGGTCAAAAATTTAGTCGAAAATCTCGAAAATACGCTTTTTGAAAAACAAATTTTGACCCCTACTTCCCCCAAATTTTGTCCAATCTAGCTGAAAAGTTTCGAAGGCCAACTAAAGTCGGGAACGGGTCCCTGAGCGAAATTTCAGATTTTTGGAAAACGGTGTGGTCGGTGGACGGACATTTTCTTATTATATCTAGACACCTTGAAACACCCAGAAAAATGTTTTGGGGCGAATCGGAGATGTTGACATTCTGCATGAAAACATAGGTTGATTATTCAAGGAATAACCAACCTAAATTGGCAGAGACAGAAATAATTACCGAATCTGATGAGGATATGAAGGAGTTAGATGTGCTCTGAGCAGACGATTCTTCAGCACTGACGCTCAATTCAGACGAATAAATTGTCATAGGGGTGACGTTAGTGAGGGAATCCGTCTGCAGGGACGACCGTGAAGACCTTAAAACAAAATATCGGTATTTTTTAAAATACAGAACATAACTATTGTAACACCGTCGTAATTCTGTTTAAAGAAGTCACCTTGAACACGATCTCAATCGAAAATAATCGTCTCCGGCGCCAGACGCTTCAGATATTTCTGAAAAATTGTCGAGATCCTGAGTCAAACAGTCCAAGATGTCCTCGGACGATGTTCCATTTTTCTCACATTCTTCGTTAATTGAGTTCAACAGACCGGAGAAGTTCTTTTTGCCGCATTCACTCTCTGCAGACTGTAAATAAAACGTAAATTTGATAAGATTTCGTGTATACGTGGGCATTGGACAAGTTGGTGAAGAGCATATTCTAGCGTCAAGACATTTCACATTGCAGTTAGGATGGGGTATTCTTCACTATCGCTACCAATTTTCAGAGCCAAATTGTAACCCTTCAAACCAAACTTTTTGGATACATGGCAAGTGTTTCGGAATCTTAATATTCTCCACTTTTGGTCTATAAATAGCAGAAATGAGTGCAACACAAAGAGTGGTTGTTAATGCGTTTGAAAAATGAGGGGGGGGGGATAGTAAAGATTTTGCCTAGTGAAATACTTTGGTATTGTCCCCCAGCCTTTAACTGGTATCTATCGACCCATTTTGAATGTGGGTATTTGAGATTTCTGGTACCTAGGCGTGTGGGGTATCATTTTCGACTAAATTTTGGACGCTGAATCCAATGAGACGGGTCCCAAAACGATTGGTGCCCTCTGGATGAGGTTATGGGTCAAAATGGGTGTCTATCTACCCATTTCGAATGTGTTTTCGAGATTTCTGGTACCTAGGCGTGTGGGGTATCATTTTCCACTAAATTTTGGACCCTAAATCGATTGGAATGGGTCCGGTACCCGCCACACCCACTGTTTTCCCCATAACCAACCCGTGTGAAAGAATTCGCTGCGTTTTTATTTTTCGATAGATACTTACCTTTTTTTTCTTCTCTGAATCCATCATTTTAATTGCCAAACCAAACAACCTGACAGTCTCAAACTAATCATGGAACTCTAAGGAGGAACAACGGCCTGCAGGATACTTGGTCCACACAGACAACAGTGTGATAAGATTCTGACTTGCGTGGGACACGTACCACGTTGAACTGAGTCTCCTCAGTGAAGTCTTCTTGCACTCTATTGTAGTAAGATGGATCGACGTACTCCCCGTACTTTTTGATCCAACTTTCCCAAACGAGACGCTCACCGTGCGTCGCCCAGTAGCGCTCCCAGTCGAGATCTTTGGAACTTTCGGAAAGGTCGGCACCGCTGTCTGAACAGAGAGCTTCTCGAACAGATTCGTGTTCGTCAGTTGAGCAGTGAGAAGCTGAGCAGTAGCAACTGGCTGCCTCTTCCTGTCGAACAAAACCATTTTTTTAAAACACTTTGCTGGCACATTATAATAAATTCATTTCAATAGAGGGTAGGTGGTAGGTACATTAAATTTCCACCTGAAATTGAATGCTGCAAGCTCCCTGTGCTCGAGGTGGAGCAGTTCTTCTTGTAACATGTCTACAAATTAATTTTACACTGGCTTTATGGATGAAATCAATTAATTTCTAAAGATTCCTCACCATTTCTCAGCTTTGTATCAATTGCAGCCTATCAGAACATTAGGTAATTTATTCTTTTTGGTTGGTTATTCCTTAAATAATCAACCTATGTTTTCACGCAAAAAATCAATTTCTCCGATTCGGCCCAAAAAAATGTTTCAAGGTGTCTAGATCAAAATTAGCAAATGTCCTTCCGCCGTTCACGCAGGCTTTGGTAGTGGAAATTTTTTTAGAAAATCTTAAATTTGGGTCAGGGGTGCGTTTCTGGCTCTAGTTAGCCCTCGAAACTTGTCAGCCCGATAGGACCAAATTTGGGCGGGGTAGGGGTCAAAATGTGTATTTAAAAAAAATAATTTTCGAAATTTCGGCAATCTAGGCGAGTGGGGTATCATTTTCCACTAAATTCTGAACGCTGAATCCAATGAAAAGGGTCCCAGAACGATTGGCACCCACTGGAATAGGTTATGGGTTTAAATGGGTATCTATTACCCATTTTGAAGATGCGTTTTCGAGATTTCTGGTTCCTAGGCGTGTGGGGTATCATTTTCCACTAACTTTTGGACGCTGAATCCAATGAGACGGGTCCCGGAACGATTGGCGCCCTCTGGGTGAGGTTATGAGTCAAAATGGGTACCTATCTACCCATTTCGAATGTCGGTTTTCGAGATTTCTGGTACCTTTCCATTTTGGGGTACCATTTTCCACTGCCTACAGACGGGCTTCGTTATTCGGGAAGTTTATCATGTTACGTAATCAATTGGTAATCGCGAATGGTAATTACTCTCCACAATTTCATTTCCAATTTGAGAATTTCACTACTAAAACGAAAGAGGAAGTTTTGACCTGTCAAATTGAATTGAATGGTTTTTAAGATAATTTGTGACTTTTATTAGAAGTAAACTTACTGAAATAAAATGAAATAATACAGTTTTGGTTATCCCTTGGATAATAGGTGAATAGAATGTCAACCTCTTCGATTTGCCATACAATTTTTTACTGGGCTTTTCAAGGTGTCTAGATCAAAATAAGCTAATGTCCGTCCGCCGTACACGTCGATTTAGGTAGTAGAAACATTTATAAAAATTTTAAATTTTGTTCAGGGACCCGTTTCCGGTTCTAGTTTAGCTCAACCGGACCAAATTTGTGGGGGTAGGGGTCAAAACGTAAAAGAAATTTCCGAGATTTTCGGCGATCTAGACGTGAGGGGTATCATTTTACACTAAATTTTGGACGCTGAATTCAATGAGACGAGCCCCGGTACGATTGGCGCCCTCTGGGTGAGGTTATGAGTAAAAATGGGTGTCTATCTACCCATTTCGAATGTCTGTTTTTGAGATTTCTGGTACCTTTCCATTTTGGGGTACCATTTTCCACTGCCTACAGACGGGCTTCATTATTCGGGAAGTTTTAATTTGTAATAATTCTCTTCTGTTGCGAATAAACTCTCTGATATTAAAAATTGTCGGGAACGAGGCAAGAGGAGACTTTTGAGCACTAACCGTTCCCTTATGTTTAAAAACAAGGAAATGTACGTAATCGGACGCCATCTACAACCTAGTAACCTAGTAATTCACTCACGTGTTCTTTCTTTTTGACGATCCGAACAGGCGGAGAAATTAGAGGCTCGACAGATTCAACTATCGGTCGTATTTCTTGCTGTTTCACGGGAGGTTCGACAATCTCTACGGGCACCTGGTCGATAAATTCCTCGTCAGCGGGATCCAAATCGACTCCACTTGAAATACGAACCAAACATATCATTATAGACCACACTAGGATACAGTAAATTGTGTTAATTTGTCTAAATCAAACGAAATGCTACCTGATTACGACTCTGCTGCAGAGGCAGTAAACGTTACCGCCCGATGGATCGTCTTGAAGGCTCAAATAAACTTCGGCGAGTGGCTCGTAATTATTATCTTCGATCATTCTTCTCCAGCTGAGAATCTCCAACCAAAATTACGAAGAGCTACGAGAACATCATCGATTATTTAAAAGACAAACGATCGACAACGCCAGACAACAAACACAAAATTCATTCCAAACGAACCTATGACGTAGGTAACCACACTTGCGTCCACATACCTCCTACAAATCTACCTTACGTCTACGGAGTTTTTAGAGCGCTCTAGCGTCAATTTGATGAACCAAACTGTGAACACGACCAAATTCACACTACAGTCCTAATTTTGTACAGAATATCATTTTAAGTAGCCAAAATTACGTTCTGCTTCTGCAGCAGAAGGCATCAATCTTCATTCAGCTGAGCTGAGGGTAGATGTCAGTAATTCCAGCGATTCCCAATGTCCAGTCTGGCATGTCAAAGTGGTCTGACTCAACTAACAAAATTAAATAAATTTTTGATTTCATAAGTCATTGGTGAATAAACTGGTCAAATATTTTCTTCTTGATGATAAATGTTTCAAAGTTTCCAATATTTTCCAGTTCTTCATTCACTGTCACCCAACAAAGGTACAAAATTTCAATTTTTGGTCACTCTGAAAGGGCTGAAACGCCGTAGACGGTGTATGGATATGCAGTTTCGTACTCAAAGCACCTCAAAATGTATGAGCGAATGTCTATTTGCCCCTTCAAATCATAAGGGAACATTATTTCCAAGAATTACAAACCAAAATAGGAAGAAGGTGTAGCAAAAATACGCTTTTTGCTCGAGTTCTCTCCTATTGGCTCTACTCATTCGAGACGGGTGGAAAATTAATACATTTAGCTACATTAATTATAGTATATACAGCTGTTTACAGTGTTTTCACTGTGTATATTGGACGGTATCGGCCGATGGGCAGCGCTCCGCAAGCCGCAATACTACATGATGGCAGTTCCAAACAGGTATTTAGTTCGCCGCGTGACCGCTGGAGCGCAGTAATCAGATGAGGGATGGAGTAAGCTACTAGGAATACCTAATATCGGCTTTGACAAAAATGTTGAATATAAGAGAATTTATTTGGTACAACAATACTGGGACAAATTATTTCTAATAGCAGGGAAAAAATTTAAATTCTGTGTATATTGACGGAACGATTAACAATATAATGGAAACACTGCTCAAGAATCGATACTCTGATCAAAAGACGATTCTAGCACATGTTATCGATATAAATCTCGATACCATATTGATGGCAGTATAATGAGATAATCTAATAGATTAGGAAAGGGATTCTGAAAAATCTACAATCCATATTGTGCTACACTTTTTTCTATCGACTGAAATATAAGTTTACCATGTATCGAATTTTTTGTAAAACATGAATTAGTATCTGTTATCGAAATAAAAGTATCGATATTAGCACTGTATCAGTAGTATTGCAACTTTCTTTGTCGCCATTACATTACGGCGTACGGCAGTTCCACTGATTTTACTGCCAATAAAAAGCCGCTGCAGTTCTTACTGTTCAGTTCATGCTGTAAATAGTTTTGACTCAATTGTGTTATTCAAAAAGTTTATTTCAAATATTTTTTTTTCGAGTAGGGGTGGAAAGTTCGTACTCGCAATACTCATCCGTTCGGGGTTTCCTTCTGTTGACCTCCAGTTCGTAAGTTCATCGGCTGGAATCAATAAAGCGGCGCTTTCATGTAAGTGGATATTCCGTTTCTTCGAAGACCTGTTATATCATAAGATTCCAGTGCGTTTGTGTATTCTGGGAGCCGGTTATTAACCGATAGAACGTCAGGTGATCAATAATCGGTGGGTTCTTACGAGTGACGCCAAAGGAAAAGGTCCCGTAAAAAAGAGAACGGACAATCAAGAATTACTTCAGATCGGCTCAACTTGCTGAAAGCTTTGAATGTTGTTTGGTTTCTCTGAATTGGTCAAAATCAGAATGAGAAAAGGGGAAAAAACAGCCCACTTCTTCGTTCCGGTACGACATCATGATTGAAGTGGCAGCACAACCAAGCTGAAATGGCGATAAACTTCACCAGCCGGAAGAGGTTTTTAGACACTAAAATTTGATGTGTTGCGCAGAATTAGATCCAAAACGCTTCTATGTTCTCAAGAGACAAAACTGACTCTATGGTTAATGTAGAAGTCTCATCACCGTTAGCATTCATCTCCGAATGTGCCTTCGAATGATTTTCGAAAGTGAACTATTCAGATGCAAGTGTAGAATTTGCTGCATTGATTGCTTTCTAAGTGGATTTTGCACACGTACAAAATCGGTAGATACGTACCCATTTTGACCCACACCTTCTTTCGGTGGGTGCCAATCGTTCTAGGACCCTCTTCATTGGATTCAGCGTCCAAAATTTAGTGGAAAATGATACCCCACACGGCTAGGTACCAGAAATCCCGAAAACACATATTAAAAAAGGGTAATATATACCCACTTTGACCCATAACTTCTTCCAGTGGGTGCCAATCGTCCTGGGACCCATTTCATTCAATTCAGCGTCCAAAATTTAGTGGAAAATTATACCCCACTCGCCTAGATCGCCCAAAATCTCGAAAATTCATTTTTCGAAAAACACATTTTGACCCCTACCCCGCCCAAATTTAGTCCGATCGGGCTGAAAAGTTTCGAGGACCGTCCCAGAAAGGGAACAGACCCCTGACCCAAATTTCAGATTTTTAGAAAATTTTCTACTACCAAAAACGGCGCGTAAGGCGGACGGACATTTTGATTTTTCGATCTAGACACCTAAAAACGCCCAGAAAAAAAAAAATTTGAGCCGAATCGGAGAGGTTGACTGTTGCATGAAAACATAGGTTGATTCTTCAAGGAATAACCAACCAACAGGTTCAATAAGAATAACGATTTTCAGAGTCATTCCGCTCATCTAAATAAAATTATTCATCCTTTCAGGCCTTTTGACGACCGCATGGGTGGTCGAGACCGTCGAGGCGGCATGCGGGGAGGAGGCGGTCCCCGCGGAGGCCGTGGCGGCGGTCGAGGAGGCCGTGACTTCGGGCGCGGCGGAGGTTTCGGCGGCGGTCGTGACGCTCCCCCCTTCGGAAGTCTCAAAGGGAAACAACCCGGGGGAAGACTTCGCAAGCCATTTTGGGACATGGATACGCTAGAACCGTTCAAAAAGGATTTTTACGTCCCCAGCGCAGCGGTTGTAAACAGGTACCTATTGTACTACCTTATTACCTGAGTTTTATCCGACAGGATAGAGCTAAACCGTATCCTACTGCAAATTCAAAAGTTTGTAAAAACAGACCGCGCAGGTCCAAAAATTTTACAGATCAGCGAACAATATCAGAAAGATGACGATTTCAGGTGAAATAAAACTGGCTACTGATCCTTTTTTGCTTACTAAGGTTACTGACATGCTCGTCATTTCAGGACAGAAGAAGAAATACAAGCGTACAGAGACCAGAAAGCTATTACTTTGAAAGGCGACCGAATTCCGCCTCCTATCATGCACTTCGACGAGATTAATTTCCCAGATTATGTGATGGCTGAAATCAAGTACGGAGCAACATTGTTGGCGATGAAGAGACAGAAAGATATGTGATTCAATTAGAGGTGAATTTATTCGGTAAATTTTGTTCAAAGGAAACAAGGTTACGACAACCCCACGCCGATCCAAGCTCAGGGTTGGCCAATCGCTTTGAGTGGCATGGATATGGTTGGAATCGCACAAACCGGCTCGGGAAAAACTCTAGCCGTGAGTACATCAGCCATCAGCCACGATCGTGTTCGTATTTCCATAAAAGTCTTACCAATTGAAAGTTCGCCTTTTATCTCAACAGTACATTTTACCTGCTGTGCTCCACATCAACAACCAACCGAGGCTTCGACCTCGAGACGGGCCCATCGCGCTTATTTTGGCGCCCACGAGAGAATTGGCCCAACAAATTCAACAAGTTGCTGTTGATTTTGGGAGCCACGTGGATGTGCGCAACACTTGCGTCTTCGGTGGTGCACCAAAAGGGTCGCAGGTGAGGCTTCATTTAAGTGATTTATATTAACGTAATGTTTAGTTTCCTGAATGAGAGGCCCGATAAGTCAAAATCAGGGATACTTGTAGGGAACAGAAATTCAGATTTGCTATCCTTCAGTTAACTATCCTAGGTCGAATCTGCTTCATATTCTCACCCGTCGCTCCTTGAACTGAAACTGCGAGGTGAAATTGTGCTGCTTTGTAGTTTTTGTTTCGTGTGAAACGTGGGAGAAGGTATTGCATGATGTAATTAGCTGATTCAAAGAACGCCCTAAGATTGACTAAGGCCTTGAAATGTGAAGAATTCCTGTGTCATGACTGGCCATTACTTGAAATTCGACACTTGCATTATCCCTGTGATTCAGCAAGTACCTTACATCAAGGACCTCGGGATAAATATTGACGAAAGCCTCAATAGTCGCTGGACTTGAGGCCACATAGATTACTCCCTGTTTGCTACGAAATAAGGAATGTGCATGGACGGGAAGGGTATATATCGGATTAGCTTAATTATTGACCATTTACGGGGTGGCGTTTCGGGGTGCGGATGTGAAGACTAGACTGATCACCCTTCTAGTAATCCAAAAATAAATTATTAAGATATTTACTAAGAAATCAGCCAGATCCAATGAAGTTTTTGCGGCGCTAAACGTCTTCCAATCTATTCCATAATCGAAAAAATCACAGTTTATTATCCATATCTGCAATCTGTTTTAGCTCATTAAATTTCAAATATTATGAGGACGACCCGAGTCACGATAAAGCTGCTGTTAGAGGCATTTTTCGGCTAACGAGGAGTTCGGCTGTTAAATGCCCTACTTTACGAACTGATAAACATAACAGGCTGTAACCGTTTAAAGAGGCCTTCGAACTCAAATTTAAAACCATTTAAAAACCCCGCAACGTAATACTTACGCTAAAATTAAGAAAGTAAGAAAAGAAGTGACAATTTATTTTGTTGAGGCCGACCTAGGCACTTACTTACTTCCCTAGAGAAGCTAGTTTCCACATAATATCATCAGTATTGTTATTGTATATACTGTAATTACTCCGGAATGAACTACGGAATGGAAATTTGTGCGTGTGAAGTATAGTCATTTTGAGGATTATTATTATTATTACTGTTTTTTACCTCAAACTACTTGCTTAAATCGTTATCCACCGACAGGCGCGAGATCTTGAACGAGGAGTTGAAATCGTCATAGCGACACCCGGACGTCTTATCGACTTTTTGGAAAAAGGGACGACTAATTTGAAAAGATGCACCTACCTCGTTTTGGACGAAGCCGATCGTATGTTAGACATGGGATTCGAACCTCAAATTCGAAAAATTATCGAACAGATTCGAGTGAGTTTTATATTTGTAAATATTTATCTCAGTTTTGATGTATATAGTTTGTTCCGTATAGAATTTTCACGTCAAATTGTAGGTTTTCTATTTGAAATTGGAGGTTGACGGAGATAGTTCGTTTCACGTTAGTTTTAAACTCCGCAACGCTAGCCCGCGTAGATTCCTTCTCCGTGCAACACAACACGACGAAGACATTCCATCTATCTCTTCCGAATGCCTTTCCTTTGAAGGTGCCAGAATTTTCACGTCAAATTGTAGGTTTTCCATTTAAAATTGGAGTTTGACGGAGATAGTTCGTTTCAAGTCAGTTTTAAACGCCGCATCGCTAGCCCGCGTAGATTCCGAAAATACCTTCTCCGTGCAACACAACACGACGAAGACATTCCATCCATCTTTTCCAAATGCCTTTCCTTTGAAGGTGCCAGAATTCTCACATCAAATTGTAGGTTTTCCATTTGAAATTTGAGGTTGACGGAGATAGTTCGTTTCACGTTAGTTTTAAACGCCGCAACGCGCTAGCCCGCGTAGATTCCGAACATACCTTCTCCGTGCAACACACGACGAAGACATTCCATCCATCCCTTCCGAATGCCTTTCCTTTGAAGGTGCCAGTTGATTCGTCTCATTTATTTTGTTCATTCTTTACTTGTTGAATGTTACGCTTCACTCGCTAATGTGTGCTAATTTTCTAGAATTAAATACTGTATCCCTGTCATCCTCTAAATTGATACGAAAAACCTCCAATTCGACGTTAAAATGCTATTCATTTGTCATTCGTGTGATTAATTTTCTAATTTATAATTATTGAATTTGATTTTCTTCCTAATTAAGAGACGGTATTGTGTTTTACATTTTTAGTTTCAGGTATAATTCGAATCAAAACTTTCTAATTTGTTTTATAATAACTTGAAAATAACTTCAAAAATTGTTCAAAATTGGAAATATTTAATTATTGATTGATTTGTCCGTTAATTTGTTCTCTCGTGTTAACAGCCTGACAGGCAGGTGCTTATGTGGTCAGCGACGTGGCCGAAAGAAGTCAGAATGCTTGCTGAAGAATTCCTCGTTGACTACGTTCAACTTAACATCGGTTCGTTAGAATTGGCTGCTAATCACAATATACAACAAATCGTCGATATTTGCGATGAATATGAAAAACCTGGAAAGTGAGTCGAAGTTGAGGCTTCCGTATTTTTATATTCCTTATCAAATTAACGGCATTTGACGTCATAAATTACTTGGATTTTTCAAGGCTTTGCGATCTTTTGACGGACATTTTACGTGAAGATGAGAACAAAACTATCATCTTCGTAGAAACAAAACGTAGCGTCGACGATATTACGAGGACTATCAATCGGAATGGGTGAGTGTTTTTTCAAATAATAAAAAAGGCCGAAAATATATGTTGGATGTGAACTCATTTGAGTTCCAAATCTTGATTTTGGTTTTGAAGCAAATTTCCTCTTCAAAGTCCCGCTTATGGGTGGCCGTTGTTTGAAAATTCCTTTCAAAACTCGCTTTTCACAATACCCCTGTAGTGCTTCACATTTTCAATCCCATTTTGCTGTAACTCTTCTATTATGAGTAGCAATTTTGTGGTCTGAATGGCTTTTTTGCTGTTCTCAGATGAGTGAATTTTGCGTTTTTTTAAATTCCTCTTTTTCTTTGAACCTCATTAAAATTAGCGTTCGTTTCATTCTAGTTGGAGAGCAAATGGAATACATGGCGATAAGTCTCAACAGGACCGAGATGCTGTTTTACAAGGTAATACAATTTTTTTAAATACAAAGTGGGGCAAAAGGTATGAACTGGTTTTATCTTGCTGGCACTCAGCTTTTGTTGGTGGGGGGTGGTAAGCTGGACTTTGCTATAGGCGTGGGAGGGTCTAGTTTTCAGTAGCAACCATGCCTTGGACGTAAGAATATCATGGATTCGCTGTGAAGGCGTATTTGGAAAATGACCGTTCTATAATCGCCACTCAGAGGGTCTTCAGACTGCAATTCAATATTCCAGTTGGGGGTGAGGTGCGGTAAACTTGGTTCTTTTTGGTCTCCATTCACCATAGAATGGGTCATCGGCCAGATACCGTCTCTAGTAGCCTAATGAATCTAGTTAGGGCCTCTTCTTGGGCTTTTGGAATACGATCATCATCGAGAGAGGTTGTAAGGCTATCGTTTTCACCAGCCGCGACTTATAGGCTCCAGAAATCCAGGCCCGGTAATTTAATTTAGGAATTTATTTACACCTGTTGGACACTTCAATCGTGGGTACATATTTTTAATTTGTCTTTCTTCTCCCCCAGATTTCCGGTCAGGACGTGTCAGCATTTTGGTGGCAACCGACGTGGCGGCCCGCGGTCTAGGTAAGTACCCGACGAGAGAAGCTCAACAATCAAATCAACTGCGCTCGTTTTTTGTTCTATTTTAGAGGAGCTCCTTGCTTAGTTTGACGACCGCAATGTCAGATCGAGGGTATAACCGTACAAATTGAGGATTTAAGGAACAAAATCGAGCCATATCAATATAGAGACTATACTTGGGAGGCATGCCGTTCACCTGTCTGCGTCCTGTCACGATTTCCCTCGCCGTGTTGACTCTCTGAGAGTGTCAATTCGTTTTTAAAATGAAATTTTATTTCAAGTGAATTTATATTCATCATCTGGCCTAGCCTGATAGTGATTGGGATTTGAAAAACACATAAATTAAATGAGTAATTGACCACCACATCGAAACAGGCTTAGTGAGGGTAATATCACTAATAAGGGAGGGGGGGAAGAGATTGTTTAGTCTTGGATCACAAGTAAAACACCATTGTAAAAACGTTCAACTGTGATGGTATTGTTGATATTGTTATTGTGGCCCTAACCTCAATAATCACGGACTTTTGCCTTCAGTCCCTATCTAACCTATCAGTGTCGTGTATAACAAGCTTCTTATCCCTTTTTTCAATTTCCTAAGCCTTGGGATTTGGGGTTGTTTGTGTAAGATATAATAATTGACCAAAAAATTGCTGAGCGAGGGTTGTTTCTATGAACCGGTCGATTTCAAAATAACGAAAAGGCCCTTGAAAAAGAAAATATATAACAATTATTTTTATATTACCTACTAGTGAGCGAATCCCCTTTGTGGAAACGCAGATTCCTTACTAAAATTACTGGAATTAGGCCAAAAAAAGGATAAATACTCTAATATCAACGTATAATATGGGTAAACCCCTTTTACTTCCAAGAAAAAAGTCCAGAGACTGTTTTGTTTTTCCTTTCACACGACCGAATAATAAATATTTTGAAATTGTGACAAAATGGGTCCACGGGTTAACTCAGCAATCAGCAATTGTTCTCCAATCTTGGGGAAAATGATCTCACACGAATGGCCTTTCTGTGTCAGAAACCTGTTGATCTATTGTGCTTTCACCAATCAAAATTGTGGGAGCCACTCACAACAGCCTGGATGCCTACGGTGACTCGTTCCCATACTGTATAGTCTCTATAAACTAACACCCCTACAAAGAAAACATGAAGCCCTGCCCATTCTTTTCAGCTCTACTCCGGTAGTTCGATAGGATTTACCAACAAGCCTCTGAAATCAGCCTTATATTCTGTTGGAACAATAACGTGCTGGCTTACTCCAATGTAACAACGTCATTTCACCGGTTCAACACTATTTGTACCCCTTAATGTGTAGAATTCTTGCAGATAAGAAGTTCGCTCAATCGGTGGGCGATGATTTTTTGAAAATTCGGCTGGGTGGTAGTTGAAACCACTGTTTGGCCGCCTTCTTCTGTGGAAATTGAGGATTCGTATTTTGAAGTACTACGATATCAAACAGAAATACATACAAAAATAACGATTTATTCATGTAACAATACTGGTTGTGATACAGTGGGTTTCAGAAAACTTTGACTGGCATCAGCTGATGATCTACAACAGTCAAATGTTCACTTAACTCACATATCGTAATCCGTTGACATGGAGTCTGAGTAATTCTCCTGCGTTGAGTGTGGAACAATATTGTTATTCGTGTTATTGTTTATTTATTATCTGCCCATGTTCCATTCTCAATTATACTGCTTTCCAGCGTTGAATAAGCCCTGAGAGAAGACAGTAAGTTATATTCCTTCTGATGGGAATATGACAATTGATTTGTTTCATGTTATGCTGAATGTATATCAGTATCTGTAAAATCAGGAAATTGTGCCTCAAAGGATGAAAAACAGAACAAGTCACCAAAATCAAACAGAACACAGCTGTCAGCTGATACAGAATGACGATGACAGTGCTCCCAGGTGGTTACGGATGGAAAGTGAACTAATAATCAAGGGGCGCTTCCTCTCCTATTGATATCGAAAGGAAAGTATCGATACTAACATCGAATGATGCTATGATGATATCGATATCTGATATTAATTAGTTTTAATAAAAAAGTGTAAGTAGAACCTATGTCTGCATCAAAATCGCTCTTTTTTGGGGCGAGCACGCAAAAATGGCCCAGAAAACTTGGAAAAAGTTACAGTTCCTTCCTCTGAGCTTGATCTTTTTCTGCAACCTCCAGAGTATGGCTCGAATGGTATCGACACAAAGAAAATCAATATTGCGAATATCGAGGGAAAATATTGATAGTGAAATATCGGATATTGAATGAAAATGGTCGATGTTGATATCCCATCCTCTGCTGCTCATTTGGTGTGGACGGGGCTGGAATAAGAGGCTGCACTTTGATGACGTCCTAGTAATACCTAGCTTGCGAAGTATCAATTGGACTGTACTTCCAAACATTTGCATGTAGGTTCAGTCTGATCTTTAAATTAAGTATCTTTGACTGTCTCAGGTTTAACTGTGTGAAATAAGCATACTTCATTTTGAAATTACCGGATTTCGATGGCTCTTAACGTCAGAACAAGAAGTAAAACTTATTCGCAGAAGTTGTAGAAATCCATTTTATATATAGATGGTATTTTTTCTCTGCTGTTTAATTAGCTACGTAAACAGTAGGCATTACAGCCTGGAGGACTTGTTCATCGTGTCGTCATCCTTTAATGAGAGGATTGCGCCTCGTCTTGTCCATTCGGTTCTTCATAACCTCACTGCCTTAAATAAAACAGGTTAACTCTACTGCTGAAGCAAATTTCGTCTACGGCAGGCCCATTTACCATCAGTTCCCCATCCAAGAAGTAACCACGCCCAATCCTGCTTAACTTTGCAGATTGAACTGGAACCGGTTGATTCATCGTACAGCTGATGGCATATGTTTGCAACTTGTCATGTTCTGTTAAGGCCCATTCAACCGTGGAGTTGGAGGGTTGAGATCAACACGGACATGACTACCTCTCGAACTGGACAGCTGCCATTGTATAGATAGAGCAGGTGAATTCTTTTCAGGAAAGGAGGTCCAAGGACACCAACAGTAATAGCATATCTGTTAGGGCTCCCTCAACTGAAGGAAAATTTCACAATGTGAATTTTAGTATTGGCACATTAAGTTGAAATTGGGACAAATATATTTCAATTATTGACAAAGAAATTGAATCTTTTGACAAATTGACTTCAACTTGAGACAAGTAGATTTCAACTTCAAGCAGAAGATGAAATATAAAAATTAACCAATTCACAAAATTAACGAGTTCTGAAGACGAATTTCAATGAAGAGGACGACCAGCTGCAGCGGTTTTAAAAAAATACGAACACAGTGAGACCTTGAAAGTCCCAAGATTGGAGATACCTATGGCACCCATACAGAAGGGATTCCAACCCCCCTGCTCGCAGGCACACCGAAGGTTTACCTTGCCACCATACAGAAGAGATACAAACCCCAAGCACAGCGAAGGCTTACCAATGCCACCCATGCTGAAGAGATTCCAACCCCCCTGCTCGAAGGTTTACCTTGCCCCCATACAGAAGTGATACCAACCCCAGGCACAGCGAAGGTTTACCAATGCCACCCATGCTGAAGAGATTCAAAGCGAAGGTTTACCAACGCTACACATACAGAAGAGATACAACCCCCGCCAGCAGGCACAGTGGAGGTTTACTTATGCGACCAACGTAGGCGCCTTGAATAGCAGGAACGCAGCCCTAAAATCGCTAATACTTATAAATAGTTGAAATTGATTTGTCAAAGGTTTAAATTTCTTTGTAAATTTGATGCGTCAATACTTATTTGGTTGCAATGGTTTTGTGGTAATCTTAGTGAATGTTTCTGAAAAATTAAAGTTATACCTGGCAGATGCACTCTTCAAACCAACTTGGTTCTTTTCAATATTTGAAATTGAGTGGGGTTGTTTTCCCCCATGCTCTACTGCATTTAATACGTTTTCAAAGTATTATAAGTAGTATGCTTGAAAATGTTGCAAGCCTTCTTCACATCAGGCAACTCTGAAGAGATGCAATAAAAAGTCAAATTTGTTGTAAGTTGATTGCTTCGTTGTGAGGTCAAGCTCTCATTTATGGTCTATTCTGTAGTGTCTGTTCGTTGTTTCTCTTATACAAATTCATGGATTTTTCCTGAAATATTCATTCAGAGCCATTACAAAGCCATTGGAACCGTATAATTCACCTTATGTTCCTTCTTTTGGCCAGGGAACTCTTTTCCTACCTGGTGCCCTGTAACCTTCTTGCGTTGACAGGCTTGCACTAGGTTGATGGGGCATATAAGCGTTTTCTTTTAAATTTTACAGAAAACTGATGGTGTATTTTGTCAAAATATACCGTCAAAATGTGAGAATAAGTCCTGTTTTAGTGCAGGAATTTAAAAAAAAGTCGAGATTCCTGTCTGATAGGTATGGCATAAGCTGTTATGGACAATCTGACTACAACTCTGCAGAGATGTGGGTTATTACAGCCTCTACACTTTCTGACCAGCAGCAGGTGATAGTGGCAGGCTGTGAGCTAGCCCAAATCCAAGTATGACCTCAGAAAAGGAAAGCCTGCTGCGTGCATCTGCTGATTTCGGCAATGAAAGATGAGTTATGACACACTGTTGGTGTTGAAAAACATCAACTGTTGACTACGCTTATATACCCCACAGTGTACTTCTTTTGGTCTTGTCTCCTTATGGCCTACCAATCGCGGGCCAGTGAAGAATTGCAGTGATGGAATCCACTCCAAGCACAATGTTGGCGGCATTGGCAGCAAAATGGTATCATTTCGGTACCATAGATTATTATGTATTACTTTACCTACTTGTATCATGTGTACTACGCTGCAACTGATGGTCAATTCCTCCCTCAGCCCATCATTGTACACTTCGAAGTAGGCCCAATGGTTTATCCCTGTCACAAGTCAGCACTAAGTACCAAAAAAGTATAAGGCACGAACTCGAAGGCTGCTCCTACTGTCAACCTGAACTGTAGGGCTTCAGAAAACTTGTTCTTATTTCCAATATTCCAATCTAACCTCTGGCTCGTATTTTTGTTTGTTTGCAGAGGCACCGTTTGGGATGGAATATTATACTGATTTTGTCCGTTTGGTGCCTCATATTCCACCGTTGACGGTGAGAGTCGGTCTCATACAGTTTTTATTTTGGGGTTGGGGTTTTTAGTTATGTTTCTGTTGAGTTTGTTTGACGTTCACATAACAACGAAAAGAAGTTCCTTAACCTTCTCTGACAGTTCTCAAACTCTGTATGCTTCTCTCATTTAAACTAAAATGTTTCTTCAATTTTATTGTTTTTTACTTCAATGAATGCTCAATATTTTTGTACAATTAGCTTGTCAGGTAAGTATGACGTAATGATTTTTAAGGGACTTTGTGAATTTCTCTTTCAGTTTTTTTTTATTATTTTTTGCAATTATGTTCCAATAGTATGGCTGCTCGCATCACCCGCCGTTTGGTAGCCTCTTGAAATGTTATACAAATAAATTTAATCATATACATTTACTAAGAGCACACAATTAAGACGTTATTTCTCAGCTGAGAACGTATGTTCAATGAGAAATGCCGAAATCAATTGTTCAGTTAGAAAAGAGAGCATGAATGATTCACAGGTTAAGTCAGTGCGATTGGGTTTTTAGCGCTTAGGCAAAGTTGATAAGGGGTAGTTTGATATAGGAATTGAAGATGTCATGAGCTTTTGGAAACTCAGAGACAAATTAAGGCCCGGATATATATGTCCTTTTAGGACGTTAAGCAACCAGCAGATTGCGCTGGGCGTTCTTATTATTGTAATTTTGTGGTTTTTGCGTCAGGCTTGTTTCTCTTAGCAAAATTTCAATCTCAAGATGGCGTAGTGAGGTCTCATGGCCGCCCAGTTAACCAAGGGTTGATTTTACCCAAATTACTGCCCCAGCATCTACCAAAAACGCGCTTTCTGGCCACTCAAGATGATGAATTCTTTTCATGGCAATCATTTCATAGAGTTGGCCTCTCTGGCTGTAATTTGTTTCACTCTTTGTCTGATCCGTCAGCTAAGTGAGGATCGCAGGGGAACAGCTTAGCAACATAGGACTCAGACCAACCCGTTTCAGTTGCGCAATGGATACTTGATCCACCATTTAACAACAGAAAATCGGATTAGTAACTCATTCCTATCGTCAGAGGTTCACTGCTCCTGCTGGCAATTGCAGGAACTAATTTTTTAGCCTCCTCGAGCAAATCACTGATGGCTCTGAATTTCGAATTGCAAGCCACTTTCCAGTATTCCTGCGTATTAAGGCATTTAAACGAAGCTCATTTGACTATTCGAATTCAATAGTTTTTGATGGGAACAGCCAATAAAGAAGTTTTTAGATATTTCATTCATTAGATCATTATGGGATTTTTCTGTGTTAGTGAATCGACCAACGTTCTAATCGTATTTTCTTTCAATTTTAGACGTAGAAGATGTCAAGTTTGTCATCAACTATGATTACCCCTCGAGTTCTGAAGACTACGTTCATCGGATTGGTCGAACGGGTCGTTCCAAGCGGACAGGCACCTCGTACACATTCTTCACAACTGGAAACGCTCGTCAAGCCAAAGATTTGATATCCGTTCTGGAGGAAGCCAAACAAGAGATGAACCCAAAGCTCTTGGAACTCGCTGAAATGGCTAAAGCTGGCGTTTTTGGGAAACGTAAGTCACTTTCAGTCGTTTTCAACTCAAATGAAGTAATTGGTTGACACCTACAACGAATTACCTCGACAGCGAGGAGTTCCCGGTTTGGTGGAAGGGATCGAGGCCGTGGACCACCTGAGCGTCGTGGAGGGCGTTCAAGCGAGCGAAGAGGACGAGAACGAAGCAGGGACAGATTTGGACGCGATCGAGGAAGCAGCAGTCGGGATAGGCGTTCCAGCCGAGACAGGAGCGAAAGGCGCCGACCTGGAGACCGAGGTAATTTGTCTTTGATTCCTGAAATGGCCACCAGTGGGCCGATTTAGAACAATACGCAATCTTGGTGTCCTAGCGAAGTATAGCGTCCTTGCCAAGTCCCGATCTTGAAGTCTGATCACGAGCAATTTTTAAATAACTTAAATTTTAGTCTTTAAGGGTTTTTTCAGGGTTGCAGGGTTGGCTTGAAAAGAATGCGAACCATATTGCTTTGTATTTCATTTGATCCTTTTTGTCACCAGATGGCAGTGGTGGCCGAGGACGTGGCGGCGGATCTGACGGCAGTAGAGGACGAGGCGGTGGAAGAGGAGGTTACGGAGCCGATAGAGGTCAAGGTGCACCTGGAGGTTACGGTGGGTCAAATTTCGGCGCCGGTGGAGCAGTTGGTGGATTCAGTGGTGGGCCACGAGGAGGTGGATTTGGAGGACCTGCCGGGCCCAATGGAGGAGGATATGGTGGCCCTCCGAGTTTTGACGGTCCTGGAGGACGAGGAGGAAAGCAAGGGTTCTCCGCTGATGGACCATCCAGAAGTGGATATGGTGGACCTGGTGGTCGCGGAGGTCAGTATCCAGGGTGCCTGACACCTCACTGCATTATTCATACAACCATTCTCTTTTATCTGACTTCCTTGCTTTTCTTAGGTTTTGACTCTGGACCGAACCGCAATGCAGGTTTCGGCGATCAAGGTCCTCGAGGAGGAATGGGAGGGTTCAACGAAGGAAGAAGTGGTCCCCCACCCGGTGCTCCGGGATTCGACCCTAGCCAAGGAGGCTACAACCAACCAGCTGGTAGCTTTGCCCGAGACAACCAGCAGAACCGCCAACAGTGGAATGCTCCAGGACGATCAAATGGTTGGTATACAGTTTGGGTACATAATAATCTATTAGATATTCACAGTTGAACGGTTAAGCTCTAAGGAGAAACCAGGCAGCTGCCTGGCGTTGCTGTTTTGCCTCTTGGAAGCTCTTTCAAAGGCATCGTTTCAAAATTAGGTAGTAGTAGGACAACGTATCTTGAAGGGCTGGGAATGCCGGTGGAAGGTCTCTCGCTGTGAAGGCTCCCAATCCAGGCAGGTAACGATGGAGGGGGGCACAAAGGCTTCCCTTTACGTTACAAGGTAAGGTCGGAAATATGTCAACGATCTTAAATTGTGAATAACTCGGAAACGAAGCCTATACAAAAATTCCTAGAGCTAAAAAATTGCAAATTAGTTGTAGAATATCATCCTTGATGGTGATATGAGATTAAAAGTTACACCCTGTATTCAGTAGATGGTTGTGTATAATCTATATTTACCGTTGAATTGATATTGCAGGTGTCACCGAAAAGAAATCCAGATTTTCCGACGTCAACCCCACTCCTTCCAGTAGTGGCGGTATGCAACCCCTTCTGAATCAACCACCGCCTGGCCCTGTCCCTAAACCCCTCATGGCACAACCTGTGTCCGCGCCAGCGCCAGTTCCCGGAGGTAAACCCGCAGCGAAAGGGATGATGGACTTTTCTCAACCACCTCCTAACTTGACTAAGCCCCAAGGACAGGCTCAGCAAGCTCCCCAAGCTCCTCCGATGGGTGGGGCGCCGCAGCAACAGCAATTAACTCCTCAGCAGCAACAACAACAAGCCCTCTATCAGCAGCAAATGTACCAATACCAACAGGTGAGCTCCTTGTATCTACCCATCTACGTGTGGAATTTAATTAGATATCTTCACCGTCCTCGTGACTTGTATGCGTAATGCTTCATTTGTCATGATCCCGTTTTCCGCTCCTGATTTTCCATACGTGCATGAAGTTGTAGCTAGCTTGAAGTATATTTGTACACGTTACGTGCTAAGTCCGAAACCTCACAAGAAAAATTGTATTGTCCTAAGATCGTACAATAATTGAGCAGTTGTTAACTTGAACGGACATTGTGTAGCCCTTACTAACACAGGGTGGGGCAGGGAAGTATCCCTAGTTTTATGTCAGTACTGTGAGTAGTGGGGGCAAGCTAGAAAAGTGGGGATAGGCTGGAATGACATAGCAGCTTGAAAAGATTCTGTTGGTAGCCCTGTCAGTCGTAAACATGGCTTGGTCGATTGAGCAATGCTCTGTTGTTTTATGGGCTGTTGCCGTTTTTTGCGTGTATGGTTTCAGCAAGACTGCAACAGCCCATACAGCTAGGAATTCCGTGTTTTATGGGAAATGTTCCCTGGGCGATTGATTTCCCAGTGAGGTGATGGCAAAAACGCGTTGCTCAATCGACCAATCCATGTCTACGACTGACCGGGCTACCAATAGGCTAGAGCGTCATCTAAGCGTACCACCATTCCTCCAGCATGCCCCCACTACTCACAATGCCAACTCCAAAACTAGGGATACTTCCCTGCACCACCCAGTAGAATGCCCGTGAGATCTACGTCCCTCAGATAGTAGGGGATCCTGTCGCTGACTAGAGATATCGGATGGCCTAGGAACCCTGAAAATCAGCTATCAAAGGCTCTCAGATTCGCCCATGTCACACAGGTTGTCCCTAAAAATGCATTTTCCAGTGTGGACGTGAAGATTTTGAGGTCTTTCTGCTCTTTTTTCATTTGGTGCGATGAAGAGCTTCAATTGCCGTTATACAGCCAGGCCACTGGATTTCTGATGACCTTACGAGGCGGAGTTCTCAATCGTGTTACTAACTTTTATATTCACGTCGACATGGCGAGTGTAATGACTCATTTAATTCGAATGAGTTTGAAGAATACATTTATTAAGGTTCCATGTTCGCCTATTATAGCTTTTCGTCCTCGGGTTCCTCCCTTGTTGCTGGGCAGGACGTTTTTAACGGAATTCTGAGATTAGGCAGTAGGCTCTCACCCTCCAGGCCCTGGATATACGCCTCCAAAAGTCTCTCATAGACTTGGTTTCATGAACATGGTCTTGATTGCCTCATGTCTGCCTGATCTTGCTGACATTGCCGCAAACCAGTCATATCGCTCAAAGTAATGGTGTGGTTTCGGATTTCCTCAGCTAATGAGTTGAAATATATACCCATGATCGCCTATACCTTTCCCCTCGGAGCATCGTCTACTGAGCAGGCCAGGCCAGCGGTTCAAGCTCAGAGTTTCGGGATCAGGCCGTAGGCAGCCTGGAGACCTGCTGATTCAGGTAGCACTTGGAGGTCCCAATTCAGCGTCCTCTTTCCCTTGGATGGCCTGGTGGCTCGGTACCCAGAAGAGCATAGCCGTGTTCCTGTCTAAGAGCATCTGGAGACATGAACGCTGCAATGATTTGCCTGGCTGTCCAAGAGTATAGAAATTCTTGCGCCAGTGAGTCCCCTATTGTGGATCTCCTGCACACAAGTACTGATGGGGAGGACCCCTGCTTGATAGACAGTGACGAACCGGCCAAGGGATTGACGACTACATAGGAAGAGGCACGTGGCAGAAAGCAGCCTTGATAGCCCTTATCTCAATATGCTTTATACAACGTTTTATCCTCGACTATGATTCAATTAAATTGCCCTGCTGATACTGCGATGCCTCTAATTAAACGGTTGGAACCCCCCCCCCCCCCATCCTGCCGCATGCAGACGAATCGGCGATGAAATCATTTCGCTTGCGATGCATCCTATTATTTGTCGCCTCACTTTTTGAGAACTGAGAAGTATGAATTTGATTTTTTGCTGATCTCAAGAGGAACTTTTATCGTTGATGAGTAAGTCTTAAAATTACTCGTATGCTCCTGTCTTTTTTATAAAGGAACGTTGTAGAAAGGTCTTCGTTGTCATCTAAAGGTCTTTTCAGAGTGCAGTTTGGAACTCGCGCATGCGCAGAGCTAAAACGACATTTATGTTGTAGTAAACCGGATTAATCGTTCTTAATTTCAAATCAATAGAGAATGGTTCTGCATTTGTTTTTAGAAATTCAGATTGCAAACTGTTTACGCAGTGACGCTTCGTTATTATTCAGCTCTGTTTATGGAAATGTTCGTTTTTTGGTATATTATTCTTTGAATGTTTTCATGGCAGAGGTCAACCACTCAGGCTTGCCCTAAAAGTTGACAGCTTTGCGTTTCAAGATTGTGGTTATGGATCAAAATGGGTGTTTTGGAAATAGATTTTTATGACTTTTTGGGTACTTAGGCGTCTAGAGTATAATTTTCCACCAAATTTTGGGCGCTGAATCCTTTGAGACGGGTCCCGGACTGATTGGCGGCCATCAGAGGTGATTATGGGTCAACATAAGTATTTTGAAAACCAGGATTTCTTGGGTATTTAGGTAGGTGGGGTAAGATTCATCATTTATCCCACTAAGTTCGCTTAATCCATTCAGAAATGCCCAGGACCGATTGGCGGTCATCAGAAATCGTTAAGGGTCAAAATGGATATTTTGACCTACGAGTTCGGGGACTTTTTGGGAAATAATTACTTTGGATATCATTTTCCACTAAATTTTGGACGCCGAATCAACTGTCAAAAAGGGTATTTTGACATTAGATTTTCATAACTTCTTGGATACCTTGGGATGTTTGGTATCATTTCCCACTAAATTTTGGACGCTGAATCCATTGAAATTGGTCCAGGACTGATTGGCGTCCATCATAGGTGGTTATGGGTCAAAATGTGTATTATAAAAATCGATTTTCATGACTGTTTGTGTATCTAGGCATTTGGAGTATCATTTTTCACCATGTTTTGGACGCTGAATCAATTTAAATCGGTACAAAACCGTTTGGCAGCCATCAGAGGTAATCATGAATTGAAATGGGTATTTTGAAACTCGATTTTGGGGACTTTTGGGATACCAAGGCATATGGGGCATCACTTTCTACTATATTTTGGACCCTGAATCCATTGATATGTGTCCCGGCCCGATTGGCAGTCATTAGAAATAATTACGAGCTATAATGTATATTTTGAAACTCGATTTTGGGGACTTTTTATGTACCCAGGCGAGTAGGGTGTTATTTTCCATTAAATTTTGGACACTGGATCCATTGAAGTTGATCCAGGACCGATTGGCGGCCAGCAGCCGGTGGTTATGGGTCAAAATGGGTACTTGACTATGGATTTTCATGGTTTTTGGATACCAAGGCATCTGGGATATCATTTTCTACTAAATTTTAGACCCATAGAAATGTGTCCCGTACCGATTGCTCTAAGGAATAATGCACCTCCGTGGATGAATTAGCAGAAAATTTACTGTGTTGTATCTGAATTCGATTCACCTTCGTTTGTTGTCTCTGTTAACAAATAGTTGTCCTGTAACAGTTCACATTACTATTTCATTATTGCAAACTAAAACGTGTTTCTATTACGTCAGTTCACCTTCTGCACTCCGAAAAGACCACCAACCCCCCCCCCCCCCCCTCCCCAATTAATTTCTTCGCACTGGAACCCTTTTAACACCATTACCCGACTAATTTGTCGCCTTTTCCGCGCAGAATTACATGCAGGTGTATCAGCAAATGTACCAGCAGCAGATGTCGCAAATGAACGGCTTCCAACAGCAGTACCAACAAAGCGCGACGCAACCCCAACAACCGCCTCTACCGAAATGAAGATAATTTAAAGAGAAAAAAAAAAACTATAATTTTATTTCAAAAGCGATGTTTGTTTTTTAACTTGGTTCATAGTAATGTCCAAAGCGTTCCAGGTTTTTCTTTTATTTTTTGGTGTTAGCAGCATCCACTTCAAGTGGGAATTACTCCGTTCTAGAATAGCCCGCAAATTAATCTAAAGTTGCTGTAGATAATGATAGAATGTAATCCAATTATTTTCCAATTAAATTTCGTCTAGTTCATCTAAAGAATACTATCGGTTTCTCGTTTTAAATTAATTTTCTTCACTTAGATGTACGAATTTCGTCGTTCAATGTGATTATTCCATAATTTAATGGTAATAAAGTTTTCGTATCAAAAAAACTGTTGACATTTTTTTAAAAATATTTTCCTACTAATGTGCTCGAATTTGTGTTGGATTCTATTTCGACTTATGATTGAAGTGAGGTAATCTCTTTGCCACAGGCTCAAGAAATTTCGGTTTTTCATAACCACAGGGTGCACATTTTCCTGGGCAACGCAACTCCTGCCTCTGATCCGTTATGAAATCTGTCATAATTAACGACAGCTCCTCAAGAGTTCAAGTGAGCATTTTTCATACTATTCAAGGCTGGTTAATGTAAGCAGGATGATAATGTGACCGTGATGATCAATCAACCAAAATATGAGGTTTTGGACGGTTGGTGATAACGCAAAACTGGTCAAATCAGGATTAAGTTTCACCCATAGAAAATACCTAGGACGATTGGTGCCCACCAGAAGAGATTATGGGCCAAAATGGGTACCTATCTACCCATTTCGAATGTAATTTCGAGATTTCTGGTACCTAGGCTTGTGGGGTATCATTTTCCACTAAATTTTTCATGAAAAAATCGTCTTTTTAGCGCCTGTTTTTGCTCATAAAATTTAATCAGGGTTTTTCCTCAATAATTCATCTTTTTTTTTCTCCTTCTTTCTCAACCGGACTCCCGACCCTGTAAAAATCTGAAAACAGGCGCCTAAAATAAAATGAACTGAAAACGGACGCAGAATAAACAAATTTCGGTCATTATTCCGCGAAAATTGAGTCGAATCAAGAAACGGACTGCATCACATGAATCACCGTTAAAAAGCAATTAAACTTCAGAGTTCACCATCATCGACTATTTGACAATTTTGGGGTTGCGCAACTTTTGCGCGCAGTGTTTGAATGATCTAATTTTAATGAAATTTTGGGTAGAATCCGAATCTGCAATAAAAAATTGGGGTTCCCATTCAAAATAAGAAAGTTTGAGTCAGTTGCGCAGTTGCGTGGGGTGCGCAAATATGTTATTTAAGATCCTTGCAGAAAATTTGAAGACCGGATCGCCTTGTATAACCTAACGAGGAAAAACTGGAGACATTTAACGATAAATTTTATTTTAGCATAGGACAGATGCACCACGATGGAGTATACAGCGGTTGGTGAGATGTATTTCAAACGTTTATGTACATGTAAGCTAAAGACAAGCAAGGATCCTACGTTGGTAGCGAGGATGCTCACTTGAGGGCGTCCTGAAGACCAAAACCAGGGCCTGGAGGCTCGGAAGTGAGAGATGTGAGACCGCCAGCGGGTTCAGAGGCAAATCGTCCGCTCCTAGAAAAATAACATGAGACCAGAGTGAACCAGTTTGGCATTTCTTCGAGCTTTTATGCTAAAGTAGGTGTTGACTGTTGTTATGCGGTACACAGTATCGTATTTTGTCGTTTAGGAAAACTTATATTGATTATGGTTTGTGCTGCGCTAGTGGAAAGTTGTAGTAGGGAAAGAGAAGATTCTAACAAGGGTTATGGGCCTAGACTGAACGAAAATCATGAGGAAGAGAAGAGCAGCAATGATGAAGAGGGAAATCTCTGGTACCTATCTGCTCAGGTAAACCCAAAGAAAGGGAAATGAAACTGAAAGAGGAACAAGCAGAAATCGGATTATGAAAAACAAGAAAAAGAAAAGCAAGAGGAGTTAATGAGAAAAGAACTTGAAAAGGAATAGAATAAAGAGGAAGAAGAGGCTCTGAAGAAGAATGAGCAAGACAAACCTGTAAGGGAAAATAACAAACAAGAAGGGAAAGAAAATCAAGAATACAAGTTGAAAAAGCAAAAGCTAGATAAATTTGCCAAAGAAAATAAAACACAAGAAGAATGTTAATAAGAAGGTCAATGTGGATAACCTGCAGGTAATACTGAGAACCAGCAGCATGGAAAGATTATTGAAGACATGGATAACATTAACTGAATTTACCTGGGCCCTGGAGGTGGTTTGTTCCCAGCCTTGAGCTCTTTGAGGATCTTCTTTGTGTCTTCAGCAGTAAGATCCTCCTAAAAACAACATCAATAATCAAACTAGAGCCTGACAACATGAAAGTTATTACTGATTTTCAGCTTTTAAAGAGTGTGATCAATCATAAGCGCATAAATTCTTCAGAAATAACTGGATATATTCCGTTAAATGTTGAGCCAGTATTGTAGCTAATATTGGCATTGCATAGCCTCAAAATACGTCACACCACGAGTGCCCAAGCAGGTAAGGCTATTTTCAATTTAAACATTTTGCAAATTTCTCCTTGGAATGACTTATAAGATGAATACTACAAAATTCAGTTCATGTATTATAAATGAAGGCTAATCTTAATATCGGAACGCACCCCAAACAATCGATATATCGCAGAGGGGGAAGGCGAAAAGCAATTGACAGGCCCCAGCCACGAATAAACGTCAGCGATTTACAATAAATAGTAGAAACGTTTTCTCTTCCGAAGTAAACCTTTAGCACAAATGCCGCCACATAATGAAAGTAGCAATACATCGATTGTGGGCCCTGATCTTAAGATTTACTGAAATGAATCGAACAGAAAACAACTTGTTAAAAATTAACAAAGGACAGCAAATGGGCACAAAACCGACAGAAAATATCGCCATGAACCAGCAGTACGGTATTATTTTATTAGAAAAAGCAATCTTATTGAAATCAATCAAAATTTCCTCAAGTCGAGCGATGTATCAAAACAATTCACAAGTATTGATCCGGCCTGATTGAAAATAGATCTTTTAAAGCATTTCCATGTCAAATCCGTATCATATAAAATGGGAGGTTTTACACATTAATTTGGAGGATGACAGAAATACATATTTAATTCTGAGAAAGCAATAACAACATGCGTACTAGTGAGTGAAACGTAATAATTAACGAGTAAGAATGAATATAATGAACAAATTTTTCAACGTAAATCTCCCGGCAGTGAGCAGAATTAGGCAAATCAACAGGCACACCAGAGAATGGCATTTGGAAGGGATGGATGGAATGTCTTCGTCATGTGTTGCACGGAGAAGGTATTCTTAGAATCGACGCGGGCTAGCGTCGCGGCGTTCAAAACTAGTGCGTGTGGGGTATTATTTTCGAATAAATTTTGGACGCCGAAACGATTCAGGGATTCAAAATGAGGAACGCTGCAAATTATTTCGTGGAGCAAAATTATGGGAAAACAGTGAGTTTGGAGTGTCCTGGACTCATTCTAATCGATTCGGCGTCCAAAATAGTCGAAAATGATACCTCACATGCCTAAGTCCCCAAAAGTATCGAAAAGTCAATTTCAAAATAGGTATGTAGGCAGCCATTTTGACCTATAACCACCTCTAGTGGGCACTAATCGGTCCGGGGCCCATCTCAATGGATTCTGCGTCCAAGATTTAGTCGAAAATGATACCCCACACGCCCAGTTGCCTATATATTCCAAAAATCGGGCAATAAAAAAAAATTAGTGAGTGAAATGTAGCATTCATTAAGTAAGAATGAAGATAGGTAGATGAACGGAAAATAATTAACTCATTTTTCAACGTCGTTTAAGTATTTTCACGTCAAATTGGAGGTTATAATGACAAATGAACAGACGTGGAATGGAACAGAACCCTTGAAAGAATGACATTTGGAAGGGATGGATGGAATGTCTTCGTCATGTTGCGTTGCACGGAGAAGGTATTCTTAGAATCCACGGGGGCTAGCGTTGCGGTGTTTGAAACCAACGTAAAACTAACCATTTCAGTCAAACTCCAATTTGAAACGAAAAACCTCAAATTGTTTGTAAAAATGCTATAAATAATGTTTCCTGACCGTTAAAATATGCGTTTTTCAAGCACAGTAACTATGCGTCAATAAAATCGTTGGATAATTCATTCTTGCGACCTTCGTACTACCTCAGTAAGAAGCGATTTCAGGATAAACTGGTAATTTAACGATAAAACATCAACTTACAAAGTAGTCGTCGTTGACTTGGATCATAGGAGCGTTGACGCATGCGCCCAGACATTCAACTTCAGAAATGGTAAACATCATGTCTTTACTGGTCTCTCCAACACCGATTCCTAACTCTTGCTTACAGGTCTCCAAAACTGCGTCCGACCCTTGAAGCCAGCAAGGTGTCGTTGTGCACACTTGAACGTGGTATTTACCCGTTGGCTTTCTAAAGAAAATTCAATTTCGAAATTACCACACGCGACGAAGTAAAAAATAACTCAACCGTCGGTCCACCAACCTCATGAACATGGTGTAGAAAGTGGCCACTTCGTAAACTCTCATTTTGGGCAAACTGAGGATGTTGGCAACTTCGTGCATTGCTGAAATGGGCAGCCATCCGTGTTGACGTTGAGCCAGGTCCAGCAATGGGATCATCGCCGCCCTTTTGTGGCCTTCAGGATACAGGGCCAGAATTGCTTCGACTCTCTGGAAATAGCCAAGCACGAATTTGGGGCATTTTTTTTTTTTAAGTTTAAATTAAACAAAAAATTGTTTATTGAGTAGAAGCCAGTTACAAAGCCAGCTGTCCTTGTACTGGCTGGGGTCATCCCAATACATCTACTGGCTGCAGAAAGAAAGCGGATTTATGATAGAAGAATGGAACCCAGGAAGGCAATAGTGATCAAGGAAGAACGGGAAAGGGCACTGAACGACTGGCAGACCATCTGGGACAATGAATCGAGGGGTCGATGGACAGCGAGACTAGTACCAGAAGTGAGAGGCTGGCTGGAGAGGCCACACGGCGAGAAAAGCTACTACCTCACGCAATTCCTCACAGGACACGGACTTAGACCGGGCGTCCAGGGTGCTTGCACTGCCCAGGCACAGAGGACAGCGTGGAACATACCTTTTTTCGACTGTGAGCGATGGCGTCTAAAACGAGAACAGCTGCGATCTGAAATAGGTTTGAACACACCATCTCCGGAAGAGTTAGTGAAACAAATGCTATCAAGCAAACAATCATGGAAAAGGACGGCAGATTATATAGAGCCTCTCCTCAGAAGAAAGAGCCCGGCAACAAGCCACACGGGCAGACAACTGAGACTGGCCCAGGTCCAACCCAAAGGACCAGGTACCAGGTTGGGCCAGTGGGAGGGTGAGGTTGCAGTGGATTGGACTTCCACATAACTGGAGGAGGCCGACCCTGGTATCTAGCCACGAGGCATTACACCTGGCTTCAAAAGATTTCCTCATCTAAAAAAAAAGAATCCTAAATACTTGACATTATTGTGTCCTGGTATGTACTCATTACCAAGCCGGTACCTCCTGACCACCCTTTTCCTTTTCAGGGAAAAAGTGACGAACGACAATTTATATCGACCTCCTGTCAGCATAATGGCGGTGTCATCTGCAAATTGCGCCACCATACAGTTTTCGCCTGCTGGGAATATTCGCTTCTGAGAGAGCTGTCATCGAAGGAGAGTAGAGAGTTTGACACATCGTACTTCGAGGCCATGAGCCCGTATTCCTCTGCCCAGAAGATTCTCGCCCTCATCACCTCTCTGGCAACAATCCTTGGTAATCGGCGTTCAGGCATAGCGGCAATCTTCACCAGGTACTTCAAGTGGGTTTCAAGAGTATGCCGCAATGGAGTTCAGCTCGGTCTCAAGATGTAGCAGGTAGTTAGGTGCGTAACTGGGAAGGCGGAAGAGCCTCCTCAGCCAGACCATCAGGACCCTCTCGGCAGTTGCATACTCACGGAACCCCCAGCATGGCGACGCGTAGCACAGCATAGCTCGGACAATAGCTTGGAACACGTATAGCTTCGACTGCAGCGGTACGCAGGCACTGGCAGACGGGGTTCCAGACGTAATTCATGGCAAATCTTGCCGCAGCGGACTTTGCCTTTGGCAGATTTGTTTGCTCTTGAGCAGGAAATATAGTTCTCCGAGCCTTGACAGTAATTTTACTTTCAAGTATGGTCCTAGAAAGTAAGTTTTTTTTATCAAGTATTAATCCTAAATACTTGACATTTTGTGTTCTGGTATGTACTCATTACCAAGCCGGTACCTCCTGACCACTTTTTCCTTTTCAGGGAAAAAGTGACGAACGACGATTTATATCGACCTCCTGTCAGCATAATGGCGGTGTCATCTGCAAGTTGCGCCACCTTACAGTTTTTTCGCCTGCTGGGAATTTTCGGGCATGGTCCCAAAAGCCGATATAGACCTAACTGAAGAACACGCATTGCCAATAGTGGCCCTGAATTTACGTCTGGCTAGATAGTCCTGTTAAGCACCACCAGGTTACCGGGCAGGTGCGGTTTTAATGAGTCGATAAGTTTTTCTTGTTGCAGTTTATCAAATGCCT
The DNA here is from genome assembly GCA_019603395.1 of Cyrtorhinus lividipennis. NCBI lineage: Eukaryota > Metazoa > Arthropoda > Insecta > Hemiptera > Miridae > Cyrtorhinus > Cyrtorhinus lividipennis. The sequence goes on from CM034008.1 coordinate 4,228,313, forward strand.
TCTCAGTGTCAAGGTGGATGCTTACGGTTTCTCGACGAGAGTTTAGGTTGGTCTGAATTTCTTCAACTATTCGGTGGAGTTGCTGGACCGCCGAGTGTTTGTCCCTAAACCCCATCTGATGGTCTAAAAACGGTCTCAGCCTTGCCAGAAGAAGTCCTTCGTACACCTTGGATATGATTGGGAGTATACACGTTCAGAACTGGAAGAAGACTTTGGAACCAGGACTATGTTAGCCATCTTCCACTGTTGTGGGTAGTACTCAACTCGTAGTATGGCATTGTACATGTTAACCAAAAGTACCAAAGTCCTCTTCGGCAATCCCACCAATTTGGGGAATTCGTCAGCAATCTAACGCTTTAACCAAAGAACAATCAGGACATGATGAATGATTGTATTTGGCTCTTCGAAACGCCATATTCCTGAATTTCACAGGCAATTTCACTTTACTAACCTTTTTATTGTCATTAGTGAACTCAAATTTGATATCTGGGTTGTCCTCAGGGGTGTCCCGATGCTACGAAATAAAAATACCATCACATTAGACCAAGTGTAGCATTCAAATAAATACATGACGAGAATAAAACTTACCTACCACAAACAAATTGTCTGACTGAGAAACCGCACTGGTGCGGAAGTTTCTGCTACCCCTCACCTGTAAGTCCAGAAAAGAGAAAAAATATTGAGATTCAATACAAAAAGAGTACTATCCTATGGCTAATTTTTCTACCTATACGGAAATATTTGTGGAAGAACGAGAACTAAGGTAAACTAATGAGAGTGGAAGAATCAATAGATTACTATAGTTCAACGAACTTCTCAGTTGACTCACCAAACTTTGGCTAAATTTCCTCAAATTCGCCAGCATTTCGCTGAATTGAAAAATACCTTAGTTTTACCCACTTTAGCACAAACTTTGATAACCCCAGTCGACAGGGATAAGAGAAAATTACAGCTGATGAGCTGATCGCAAAGTAAGGATGAGGTTCGATTAATCGTTTAAAAACATCGTTGTTCCGTGAAAATCGATCATTATCCTTCGATTTTTCCTCTCTAAATGCCTTTCTTTGGTTGTTCATGGAGAAATAATTGATAAATCCTCATGTTTTTAGCTGAGCAATGATTTTTACCCTTTTATAAACGCATAGTTGGTTATTCATTATCCGTACGTGGAAATAATGTTGTACAAATTCAGGAAACATCGATATGTTTGAATCGGAATCTACTATGGATAAACAATTAGTTATTGATAGTCTTATCATTTTCAACCTTAAATTAGTCGTCTTTACTCGCTACGATTCTCACATTCATTCGAATAACTGGCAATAGTGGTATTTAAGCGGTGCGTTTGAGAGAATAAAAGAAGAAAAAACGTGTCGAAGCAACGACTTTTTCCCTACTTTAAAACAATCGATGTGTCGACAACAGGTATCGATGTTTCGTTCACTGGTACCCATTCTTATAGAGTAGTAAAGGAAGATGGATTGAACTACAAAGTAACGCTATTGGCCGCATGGCAGCGCTAGTAGAGAATGCAGAACAATTCCATACTGGCTCTGAATCCTGCTCTTGGAATAATAAGGAAATTATGTAAGAATGAAGTTCAAATCCTCTTTTAAGCTCATGATGCTCTGCAATCACAGAACAGGAGGAGATAAATTGCCTTGAATTACTTATAAATTTTATTTAAATTTATTCAAATGGAAAAATGTATTTGTTCAATAAATTATCTTTTTAAAAAAAATTTGTAGAATCTTTATTATATATTTAACTATACAATTGGAATATTTTGTTGTAATCACCACGCCTTACGTATCTATTACATTATTAAAAACCTATTAGACAAACCTTTTTGCTCCTGAAGAAACAAACTGGAGTACAAGGACTTCCATTTGGCTATGAACATTCAAGTAACACGACTTAACAACAATGTTTATTCAGTCAAAATGGTGATTAGGTAGGTTATTATTGCATCGAAAATTGGTCACGAATGAATCCCGTCACTGACGAAATTAATTTGCTCTGATGAAGGGTAGTTTTGGGTTGAAGAGAAGGTAACGTTTCTAGCACCTGGTACTTCATATTGGGTTGTGGTAAATTCGCAGAGAAATTCTTGAAATTGATGAACCACTGAGTGTATCAAGAGGAACTACCTACAATGAATAGCGCAGCCGAGAAGGTTCGTGTTTTGGATAGTGCGCAATTTTCTGACAGATGACAGGAAATAGGAATAAAGAATAATTTCAATCATACCAAAGAATCAAATTTTTCAGTGCTATTGATTGTACTACTGAATTGGATGGTGTAGCTTTAAAAATTAATTATTGACATTCTTTTTCAAATGGAATGATTGATATTGAAAAACTCTGCCCAAAACTTGAGGAATCACAATTCCTCTAACAACAAAACCATTGCCTGGCAATGTCAAGAATCATAAAGATCATCACCAATGATTTTCTGCTCTCATACGGTTGATTTTGGTTCTCATGAATGCAATCCTGGACACATAAAAGAAACTTATACGACAACAACTGCGTGTTGAACAACTTTGGTACCAAACCTGGGGCCCATTCCTAGAAGCTCTTCACTCCTCACTCTCCACTCTGAATGTGCTAAACTCCCCACTCTACGAAAACTTTTCGTTCCTAGAACGTGCAGAGCGTTATGAAGACGCAGAGTGAAATGAAGAGTCAAGGTTTGCAGAGTTATCAGTGTTATGGGTTCTGTTCCAAGAAACTCTTCATACTCGTATGCAGAGTCAATACTGTGGGTTGGCAAATGAAGATTTGTCCTTTTTCCCGAAGTACTTTGGGTCCGGTAGAGTTCGGGTTATAAATATAATAAGTGCCATTTTTATTGTGATTTGAGTAATCCAATGACTATGTATTGCGACATAATAATTATTTATACATGTCAATACTGTGGGTTGGCAAATGAAGATTTGTCCATTTTTTGTAGAGTATCCAATGACTTTGCCAAATAGCTGTCAACTCTCCAAATATCATTGAATTATTATTTTGGATGGATTTTATTGGAACAGGAAAATAATCATAAATCTTTAAATTGGTAATTTGGTGATCTCTTTTTTTGTTGCTAGTAACAATATGTTTTTACAAATACTTAATGAAGAAAATTTCGCGAGGAAGGTTACAACAAAATAGAATCAACAACAACTCACTCTACATTTCAAGTAGAACATGAGAGTTGGAGTGAAAGGTTTCTAGGAACAGGAAGTTCTCCTACTCTTCGTAATTTTCAATGTGAAGAGTATGAGATGAAGATTCGCAAAGCATGGAGTGAAGAGTTTTTAGGAATAGGCCCCTGTACAATATTATAGTTATTTACTTGTTTGTTTCATCAGTCTCATCCACTTTTACTAGTCCACTACCACAGTAGGACTAGTAGTCCGTTTCCAATACAATTTCAGTCAGTAGTTTAAGTATTCCAGCTATGTTAGAACAGCGCTTCTCTCCTATGGTCTTCCTACATGCACAATAAAATAAATAAATAAATAAATTTATATTTAATGAAAAACAGAGTTTGACTCAACAAAATTTGGTTGAATTATTACATAGACGACATCATTTAATTGCTGTTACATCTGTGGAAATTGATGTTTTTGAACAGAATAACCGGGACAAACAATGTTATCTCTAATTGGGCAATTAATTTTTGAAATCAATTATGTATTGCCGTCAACGTTCCAACTCTACCACAGGCATATAGTAGTTCAACATCCTACCTACAGCATGAAATGTTAGTCCTTGACTGGACACCAAATTTTCACTTTACAATAGGGACAAGGGCCGCAGATATAGTCCCAATACTGTTTGGATGTTTGAAGCCCGTCGAACCACCTGTACAGACACGAACGGTGGTACACAGAAGGGCATTTGTCGTTGTTGCACCACTTTTGTGCCAAAGCACCTCCTTCGACGCCACTCGAGGCGCATATCAGGCACTCCAGAGGGTCTTGGACGTTATCAGTTGGTGAAGGTTTGCCAGGAAACTCGTCAATATCCAGAAGGCGCTTTAAATTTGTTGTAACGTCCTCTTCCAAATCCCAACCAGTTTTTTCGAGGTTGGTCATAAATTCGGTGCGTTTTTGCTCTACAACGGAGACGCAACCGAAAAATTTAATTTCCGGCATCTCGTTAAGACAAGACGGATTGAATATGACTGAGACTGAAAGGTCTGTAGAGAGAAAAATCCTTCGGTAAATGTCTTTACACTGGGGCACTTCAGGGTCAATGACCCAGCAGTTGTTGTCTAGTTGTTGGACAATTTCCCAAAAGGGGATCAGTTCTTCGACGGTGTCCCTAAAACCATCGTAGAGTTGTCTCAAGGTCTTGTGAACTTCCATGGCGGTAACTGAATCTGACGGGAGGTCGATTTTCTTTAAAGCCGCAGATGTTTTGGGGTAGTCTCTAGAAAATGTGATAGTCACCTCGTGGAGAACGCCTCTGGAGTCTTCGTAGCTCAAAGTGACGGTCATTTCGTCCAAGTTTAAATCAACTATCCGTTCATTTCCGAGATATTGAAGCTCTTTTAGCACGTCAATGAGCGTTTGTAATTTCTGCTTGTCAACGTCTAACAATTCTGCGGCAAATAAAGATTTTGATTTGAGAGCGTGGCTTATGGCGAGGAGAAAATTAAATAATGAACTTCCTTCCGCCTGAGTTATTAGAGGGATCAGAAGAGGGAAGACATCCGCTGGGCATTTGACGGTAAAATCCTTCAACATTGGAAAGTGAGGCGTGTTGATTTCCAGAGGTACTTCACGATCATGGCTTAGGACAAATCCTGGTTTGAAATAACAATTAATTAGACTTTAATGCAGCGATTTCAGAAGTCAATGAGATTGAAATGCACTGTCGGGGGCCCCTTGATAACACGCTTGATAAGGCGTCTAAATATCGAGTTCGAGATCACTGTATCGATGATTGTCATGATAAGAGATGGCAGGTCTGACCTGGGCGGTGATCATTACGTATTTATGACGTAATTATAGCGTATATGTTTTAAATTGTGTATATGGATTGTCATGTATAACATGCGCATTTACTTGGGCAGTGACTTTTTGACGCGTTTATTGTGACGTCACAAAACCATCGATTATCTCGCTTGACAGGACATATCGGTATATTAGGGCGCCATGACAGGGGCCCCCGACAGTGCATATTATGAACTGTATATGAATGACAATAGTTATTCACGAATAGATGATTTCACAACAAACTCACCTTCCCACTTTAAAAATCCTGGGTAAGGAACGAGTTGGGGATACTCATTCAAAATACGCAAAGCTTCCTTGGCAACGTCCAGCTGAACCGCCATGTTGAGCTAAGTTGGCAAACGGATCCTCAAAATCGTGAAAAAATGGTTTATTCACTTCGTACATTCAAACCTGTAAACAAAAATCGGCTCAATTGATAACAATGATAACATAATTGATATGATTCCCCTTCTGAGTTTCACAACAGATAAAATAGTGAAGATTCAGTGTTGCCAAACCTGGAATTAGAATCGATTTAATCGAACCGTCTCAAATTCAAGTATCGATTGTAGAAATATCCGATTTTTGCCTTTCATGATTTATTATTATTCCTGCTAAATTCAACCAATAAGATAATTTTCATTTTTTTAATTTAATTTATGTTCTCCCTTGTTTAGACCAATTTTATTCTCTTTTGGTTGATTGACTGTTTGGCCGACATCTTGGTATCAACCTACCATCCACCAAACAGTGAATTTCGTCAGAGGGAAAAGAGATATCAAGCAAAATACAAGAGAAACTTTGACATGTGATGTGTAGTAAATGATCATACTGAGCTCATGGAAGGTGAGGTAGTTAGGATCACTGATATGCGTCGACGTAATATGTCGTGTTATCAACAAGCTCGGCAAGTTTCGCTTGTAAGTCCTATCTGATTAAAACACAAGAGAACCTGATCTACCTGCGCTAGACTGTTCCTGAGGCCATGTGGCCTATTACAGTCTATCCTCGTCTATGGCTTCCCTGCCTATGGCAGCCCAGGATGGACCTTGTGGAGGTGCAGGGAGAACCACCTGGCGTAACAGGATACATCTTGCCCAGCACCATACATGAATGGACGCCTGGGCTCTGACCTGATGTACAAACCCTCCCCACTACACAGGAGGGACGAGGACTGCCTGATAATCCTGCGGCTTTGAGCAATAGTCATCAGCTTTTGGATGCCTCCAGGAGTAAGACTGAGCATAACCAAGAAAGCTGCATCTTCAGGTGATCCAGCAGAAGCTCCTGTTCAAGCAAAAGCTCAGGAACCAAAGAATGAACGAGGATCTTCTAGACCTACAATGGCAGAACCATTACAAAGCCTGCACGATACAAGGGCTATACTTCATGTTGAGGGGGGATGTAGGAATGTGTTTGTCAAAACATCTACGATGCTGAGATATGCCGAGAATCTAACATGGCGTTGGCGACGATTATACAAATCGATGTGCTACATCCACATCAACAATCGTCATCTTGATAGTTTCGATTTTTAAGAATCGATTCAGTAGATTTGAATGTGTTTATGGAGACAGTCTATTTCGGTTTAATGAATAATGAACCTATGATTAAGAGAAAAAAAAACAAACATCTGAAGTTTTCATGTTGTAGTTATTTCCTGTCCCTCATCTGAAGCTATCAATAGCCTCTGGCAACACTGGGGATGATAAGAGTAGAATAAACACCGCGTATCAGTCACTGTCATAATATTATCACTTATCATTAAGGACTGGTGTAAACTTCTCCTAATTTTTCTTTGAAATTTGGCCTGAAGTAACTCATTTTATTTCAACACTTGATGCCTCATCGGTGTACATCCACCACGAATAAGTGAATAACGCTGACACCTAGGAAACAGGAGCTGATATTTAAGTGTATTCAGCTTACTTGTCAGTAAGCAGGGTATTCTGCTAAGTTCTACTCCGTTAAAGATCCTCCAAAATGAATATCCTGCCAAAGAAGAGGTAAGTTATTTGTCCTATACGCCAATCGATGACTTAAGGGATGCCTGAAGCTCCATTTCATATCTTTAATTTCCCTTATTTTGCCCTGAACTATGTACTTTAAACTATGTACGTCGGTACTCACCAAAACGGCGTACAGGATTACTCTAATGCTGCTGCTGAACCGATTCCGGCCTCTTGATTTGGATGACTTTGTCGCATAATTCTTAATATTGTAGCCTGTGTTAGTTGTAGCTATACTACTGTGGCAATGGGAATTCTTTCGGGCATTAAATTTGGTCCAGACTGTTACAGTATTTTGTAATTTACGCTTAAATTATTATTTTAGATCATATTGAATCTCGAGAAAATATGTTCGAAATGTCCCCTGAAAAATGATCAACCGACTCAAGGTCCGAAACAATTTAATTGTTGCTCCGCTTCTGTGCAATTAAACAAGATTGAATTTGGCTGCAATATTTCCACACACAAAAGCATTCTTCTACGATTCAAAAAGTAGATAGTATACGTTTATACCACCATTTGAGCAGCACAATCCTGCGTTATTGAGTGGTGGTGTTTCCTGAAGAAGGTCCAGGTCTTGATTTTGTCTCGAAACCTTTTATCCTGATCGCCCAACACGGAGGCTGGATTCAGGGTCTTAATGAGAAGTCCGCTAAATTTAGGGCGCTGAATTAATTTTTATTTTTATTTATCTATTTTAAGTATTTTTTATTGCACCAAGTAATACAACTTATAAGCAATGTTTGTTTGATAGGGGTTACATTGATGGAAAAAAGATAAAGCTAAGATACATAACTTAGTTTATATAGTTCTTGAAATTGTGCGATTGATAGCACCACCATTCACTGACAGCACAATGCACTAGCCGTTTCACAGCCTCACTCCCACAGGTCATGTGGTTTTGTCTGAGGAGGTCATCGACGTCAAGTAGCTGGACTGCCTCTTCGTTGATATGACCTCTGAGCCTGTCTTGATGGGCTAAAGCTTGGCGTGAACCTGTAGTTCCAGGTGCAGACGAGCATTCTTGGTATGGCGGTACGCGTCAGCACATGAGCGCAGCACATTATTTTGAAAGCGCTGAATGATTTGGCGATTACTTGGAGCGGTGCAACCCCATTGAGCACCATAGGTCCAGAGTGGCTTGAGGACCTGATTGTACAATGTAAGCTTATTGTGGAGAGTCAGCTTTGAGCGTCGTCCCATAAGCCAGTACAGTTTCCTGAATTTCGTAAGAAGTTCTGCTTTTTTCTTCTTGACATGCTCTTTCCAGCGGAGTCGAGCATCTAGAGTCAAGCCTAAATATTTGGCTTCATTGGCATGTGGTATCACCTGGTTATTGAGATGTATCGGGACATAGTCGATTGTTTTGTTGGTGAAATCAACATGGACCGACTTCAGCTCATTCATTTTTATCCTCCATTTGTCCAGTTTTGGAGATGGTTTTTGAGCTTCGGTATCGTGTCGTGGTTTGTTTCACCAGTGGCTAGAATTGCAGTATCATCTGCAAATGTGGCCAGAGTGTTCTCTTCCCTTTCTGGTAGATCGCTGGCATACAGGACGTACAAGAGTGTGCCAAGTACGCTTCCCTGTGGTACTCCAGCTAGTATCCTTGTTGCTTCGGAATACGCATCTTCATATCTAATCCGGAAGAATCGATCTGATAGGTATGATTGCAGCAATTCGGCATGCGCCAAAACAAAAGAAATTCTGATAGGAGGTTGTAGGTGGGTTTCTGCCTTGGTTTTGGCTCATATACGCAAACGGGCTAAAAGCAAGTTTTGTCTTTGCGCAAATTTAAGAACCTTACCAATTTATTTTTAATATATTATTATATCTGACTTCATGTTGAATGCGGGAAGGTTGCTCTCAGCTGAATGGGGACCCGAACTAGGTACTTCGGATCTGATCACTTAAGCAAAGAATATATCCAGGGTTGTTTGTTAATAGTCATAAACGAGGATCTATTGTTTGGACTAGTCAATTTCTTGCTGGCTTACCTGAAAAGAAGGAAGTTCCTGGAGGAAATATTGATATGCGTAGGACTTTTAAATTAATATAATATTAGTCACTTATAGTAGCAATATTTTCCAGTATTGAATAAAGATATTATAAGGGGCCGAGGTGGCCGAGGCTGTTAAGGCGTCGGTCTCTAAGGGCTCGAGACTCCTGTGGTCAGAGTTTCGAGGCTGCTGGTTTGAATCCAGCACCCCCGGCGTTTACTCGACGTCGTGAGGCCAATATAGTACCGGCAGTAAGTATCCAAAATGGTTGTCCGGGGGCATATCACAACATGCGTGTTTGCCTTTGTAGTCTGGCTTGCTTTGTGACCACCCAGGGGCTAGTACAATGGGCCACTAGGCCTAGGTGCGGGGGGTGAACGCTGCAGTGAAGACTGCAGTGGACACCCCCTCTACCCCTGTGTAATTAATCTATCTAATCTAAGATATTATAATTCATTTTCGTTGTGAATTTAGGAGTACGAACTCCTTTGTTGTAAAGGGTAGTTGTTACCTAAAAGAAGAAATAGAACCTTATTATTTGTCCAACCGAACCAGACTTTGGTAAATCTTAAAATATGGGTAGGCACCCCAACAATCGATTTATCGCTACTATCAAATAAATATATTTCTTACTTTCCTTGCACACAGTACACTCATACACACGCCAAATCAACCCTCGATTTATGCAAAATTGGAAAAAATAAATAAATTGAATCGTAAAAAGCGATATTATCCCAAGACGATGCAAATTCTTTCACAGGGGTTGGTTATTCCTCGGACCAGGCGCATGGAGATACACTTCAATCGATTCAGCGTCCAAAAATTAGTGGAAAATGATACCCCACACGCCTAACGTCGAAAATGGGGCTGATCTGTGGTCGAGATCAGGCCTCACAGAACCCTACCACGCCCAAATTTGGTATGATTGGGCTGAAAAGTTTCGAAGACCAAGTAGAGCCGGGAACGAACCCCTGACCCGAATTTCAGATTTTTAGAAAATTTTCTACAACCAAAGTCAACGTGGATGGCGGACGGACATTTGACTTTTTTGATCTAGACACCTTGAAACGTCCAGAAATTTTTTTTTTTGGCCAAATTGGAGAGATTGACATTTTCCATGAAAACATAGGTTGATTATTCAAGGAATTACCAACCAAAAATGCAAAAAAAATGATTCTGATGAGGTTATATCTCGAGCGCATGCGCTTTACAATGGTCGCATCGAAAATAGCGATTAATCGATTGTTAGGGGTGCGTAGCCCATAACTTCAAGCAGGAGTTAACTCCCCATTCATTCGTACTCTTGAAGTGTTCTTCCTTTTTCAATTATAAATACTTACTGACTTTGCGTTGTTTACAGATGGCACGTTCGGACGAAGGAAAATATCGCCAGAGTCAGAAGAGACATAGCCAAAGCTAAAGAGGAAGAAGATGAGAGGATACACCGCATTGAATTAGCTGTAAGTGTTAAGTTTTGGAAAATTAGCTATTTTGAGCGTATAGATTTCACGTAATCACAAATATTTTCTTATATTGAAGGTCATTTAAGGTGTTCAATAACTTACTTGAAAATGTTGTTTGCAGGAAAAAGAAGCGCGAACTGATCTTTTGCGCTCAATAGCCAGGTCAAAGTACGATGGTCGCCCTGGAGGAAGTTCGACAACTGAGCCAGTGGAACACGTTAATTTCTTCAAAGATTTGGAAGAGGGAGAAGACGTGGTCAAGAAGACCAATAAAGAGTACGAGAATGAGAAGAAAGATGAAAAGGAAAAATACGAAAAACAAATCGGATACTTGACTTACTTGGGCCAAGACACAGTCGAATCCACAGGGAAGGTATCGTGGTTCAATAAAGTACCGGAAAGGCTGGCAAGTACCGAAACCGCTGAAGTTGACATTAAGAAGAAATTCGCGTACGACCCTTTGGAAAGAATGAATTTATACCTCGGGCGCAAAAGTTCCGCTAAAAGTAAACCGACGAAGGTTGTTGGTGAAGATGACGGCGAAGAGAAGCGTAAACACAAAGAGAAAAAGAAGAAGAAGAAGAGGCACAAGAGGAGTCGAAGTTCAGACATCGAAACCAAACGTAGCGCGAGTAAACGCAAATTGTCCAATGACGGCGAAAGAACGACCAAAAGGGATGAAATGTCCGGTAAGGAAACCGCATCTCTCGACGAATTAAGAGCGAAAAGGTTGAAAAGGGAACAAAGCGAGAAGGAAAGGGCCGCGCGATTGTTGGCACGACTTCGCGGCGAACCCGTCGAAGAGCCCGTCAAAGTGGAGCCCGTCAGACGAAAGTACAATTCCCAGTTCAATCCTGAAATCGCTAGGCAGAATCGTGAGGATTAGATTGTAAGAATTCGTACTATCAACCATTCGTATCCGTCTGCTACAAATAAAACGCTGCAAATTCTTACACAGGGGTTGGTTATTCCTCGGACCAGGCGCATGGAGACTCATTTCTTCAACATGGGGAAAATGAGGGGAACAGTGGGTGCGGCGGGTCCCAGACCTATTCCAATCGATTCAGGATCCAGAATTTAGTAGAAAATGATACCCCACACGCCCAGGTACCGGAAATCTCGAAAACGCATATTCAAAATGGGTAATATATACCCAATTTGACCCATAACTTCTTCCAGAGGGTGCCAATCGTTCCGGGACCCACTTCATTGAAATTAGCGTCCAAGATTTAGCGGAAAATGATACCCCACACGCCTAGGTTCCAGAAATCTCAAAAACACATATTCAAAATGGGTAATATATACCCAATTTGACCCATAACTTCTTCCAGTTGGTGCCAATTCTGGGACCAGAGGGTGCCGATCGTTTTGGGACCCATTTCATTGGATTCAGCGTCCAAAATTTAGTGGAAAATGATACCCCACTCGCCTAAATCGCCCAAAATCCATTTTTCAAAAAACACATTTTGACCCCTACCCCGCCCAAATTTGGTCCGATCGGGCTGAAAAGCTTGGAGGACCGTCTTAGGCCGGGAACAGACCCCTGACCCAAATTTCAGATTTTTAGAAAATTTTCTACTACCAAAAACGGCGTGGACGGCGGACGGACATTGACCTTTCTTGATCAGGACATCATGAAACGTCCAGAAAAAAATTTTGAGCCGAATCGGTGAGGTTGACCATTTGCATGAAACATAGGTTGATTATTCAAGGAATAACCAACCAAAACGCTGCACTTACACACAGGTTAGTTATTCTTCGACCTGGGCGCATGGATACTAATTTAAGCCTCAGATCAGGCGCATGGAGATTCATTTCTTCAACATGGGGAAAATGGAAACAGTGGGTGTAGCGGGTCCCGGGCCCATTCCCATCGATTTAGGGTCCAAAATTTAGTGGAAAATGATACCCCACACGCCTAGGTACCAGAGATCTCGAAAACAGACATTCGAAATGGGTAGATAGGCACCCATTTTGACCCATATCCTCTTCCAGTGGGCGTCAATCGTTCCGGGACCCGTCTCATTGGATTCAGCATCCAGAATTCAGTGGAAAATGGTACCCTACACACCTAGATTGCAAAAAATGTCAAAAATCAATTTTTCAAAATACACATTTTGACCCCTACCCCATCCAAATTTGGTCCGATCGGGTTGAAATGTTTCGAGGACCAACTAGAGCCATGAAAGGACCGTTGACCAAAATTTCAGATTTTAGGTAATTTTTCTACTACCAAAATCGGCGTGGACGGCGGACGGACATTTGCTAATTTTGATCTAGACACCTTGACACGTCCAGAAAAACATATATGAGAAGACATAGGTTGATTATTCAAGGAATAACCAACCTAAATGGTGTTACTTTTCGTAATTTTTAAAGCAATTGCTTCAAGTAGAACATCAAACTGCTGCTTTTCCATTCTCACAAAGAATTGGAATTCTTTGAGATCTTCACATTCAAATTCAGTCAGCTCACTTGCAGTTCCCCTTCGTGGATCTTCTCGTTCTCAACCAAAGCCATGGTCTCACCCACAGTCGTTCTTCTCCTCTGAGAACAATCTGTTCAATTTCAACCAAAATTGCAAGTATGAGTAAATTACCTATATTAACGGAGCACATTTCACAACTTTCTCGTCACTACCCTACATACATGTAATCACCAGCCGGTAGGTGTAGTCCATAAGAGTGCAATGTGAACCCCATTTTTGGTTGCCATTCAGCATCTGGTTCCGCCATCTGTCGGTGTGTTTCTTGTACGTCCACTCTTTGATGGCAGCTCTGAGGGAACTTTTGGGCAAACCTACAGCCGGCTCTGGGCCCACAAAGGGTGTTTTGGAGCCCCTCCTGGCCAGCTCATAGGCTTTTTCATTGCCCTCAATTCCCCTGTGACCCACTCAAGGGTCAATGTATTGCAGTCTGCTAGGGCACAGAGAGTCTGTTCACAGTCCTTCACCACCTTAGATGAGATGTTCCTCTCCTCAAACTCTCCAGGGCACATGCATTGATTGCCAGAATTTCGGCCTGGAAAACGGATGTGTATTTCCCTAGTGGTGTGGAGTATTGCCACCTAGGTTTGGCTCCATACACCTCAGCACCTGTCCCTGTTTCCATTCTGGACCCATCAGTGTACCAGATCAGGTCACTGGGACAGCACTGTATGACCCTTTGCCCAACTGAAGTCATTGACGACATTATTGGTGGGGTTTGGAGGGAGTTCTGGCCATGACATCAGCCACCATATCTAGTAGTGGTGTGTTTATCTCTCTCAGAATTGTAGTATGGCCCCTGTGGGTTGATTCCCACCAAGTTCCATTCCATTGCAGCCTCAGGGAGGCCATTGCGGCCTCTCCTTTGATGAAGATATCTATAGCGAGCAGGCCCAGCAGTATCTGAATTCCATGAAGATGAAAAAGGGTTCGCCATAATTCAATCAACGCTATCAAATTGTTTTTTTCAATTTATTTTTATTATAAGGTAGTCCTCATAGGTCGATACTATCTTACACCTTTCTGTGTAACAACTCTAATACGTAATTCAAATAAAAAGGTCAACGCACAACGATATGAACCACCTAAATCCAAAAAGAGCTCACACAAGAAAGAACTTATATTCAGATTCAAATAGAAATTAGAAAAACAAAAGTAAAAAAAAAGAAAAGTGGGTCAATCCAGTTCATAAAATGCAGTAGGCACAAAATCCATCGCTCACTATGCACAACAAGGATGCAATTTCTGAAGTGTATTGTGAAACCAAGTGAGGTTATGATTAGTGACTCGTCTTAACAGACAAAAAACCAAAACTATTATACGAAAATGTAATTGTTCCATCAGAATAAAGCCTTTATAAATCGGTATCACAATATGAAGAGTTCATCTCACTCTGTCATTCACCCTCTGTGAGATTTAACGGGTAAGAGGAGTGAAATAGAGGGAAACGGTGAAATTTAAACGTCCTTCGTTCTCAATGGGACGCTTACGTTTTTGAGCGTTTGCGAGCAATGGCGTCTTCAACAGCTTTTAGCTGCTTCAGAAGTTCTTCTCTCCTCGAGGCGGGAGGTGCCTTTTTCTTGGAAGCCTGTTGAAGTAAATTGAGATCAGTTGAGAATATTGTCGCAAAATGGCGGTGGCTAATAAAAAATTGACGTACTATTTAACGATAACACAACCCCACAAAAAAAAGTCGAAGTCCTGTGGGGTTTTATGTTTTTCGGGTCGCTGATTTCAAATCTTTTGCCAGTTTTTTCAGATCAGATCGCTTTCAAGGTCATTTGAAGGTCAAACCAACAAAATAACATCAAAAATTCAACCTTCAAATTACCTTCAGATAACCAGACATGATCGAACCAACCCTGGATTTGGATTCAGAGACCCTCAAAACACATACATAAATTTTTACAATTTTTTTTTGAGGTTATTTTGTTGGTTTGACCTTCAAATGACCTTGACCTTGAACTTGTGAAGGTCAACCTACACTAGATTTAGAATCAGCATTCTAAAAAACTTTTGTCTGAATTTTTTCAGATTTTTCAAGCCTATTCTTAAAATTTGACCTTCAGATAACCAGACATGATTGAACCAACCCTGGATTTGGATTCAGCAACCCTCAAAACACGTACATAAATTTTTACAATTTTTTTTGAGGTTATTTTTTTGGTTTGACCTTCAAATGACCTTAACCTTGACCTCATGAAGGTCAACCAACACCGGATTTGGATTCAGCGTTCTAAAAAACCTATGTCTGAATTTTTTCAGATTTTTTAAGCAATATTTTCTATAGCTATATTTTCTCCATTTGACCTTCAAATGACCTTGAAAGCAATCTGATCTTAAAAAAAAAAAAAAAAAAAACTGGCAAAAGATTTGAAATCAGCGACCCAAAAAACATAAAACCCCACAGGTCGCTTTCATGGACTTTGACTTTTTTTTATTTTGTGGGGTTGTGTAATCTGTTTCTACCAAAAGTAACGAGTACACTGGTTAAATTGATTTCGACGGTCAGGTCATCACTAGTAACAAATAGTAAACTGAAGATACAGGGTTGTGCAGAGGAAACGCATGTTTTTCGAACTGCTTGTACGCAACAACGGGAGGGGGCATTGACCTTGAACAAATAATGTTGGTAGACGGCTACAACAATGCCGTTTCAGTCGCTGTGGAGCGTAAGAATTTTCAGAAACAATGACTCAGTAGCAGAGAGTTTTGTCGCATAATGGATGAAATGTTTATGGAAGATCCCAATGCTATAGTCTTCATGAGAGATGAGGCACATTTTCGTCTTGACGGTTACGTCAATGTTCAAAACTGTCGGTATTGGGCATTGGAGAACCCACAAGAATTACACCAAAGACCTCTGCACAGTTTAAAGGTAACAGTTTGGTGCTGCATTTCAAAGTTGGGGATTGTTGGACCCTATTTTTTTGAAGAGGAAGGAATTGCAGTTACTGTTACATCAGCTCGCTACGTTGAAATGTTAAACTTCCTTCGTCCAGAACTTGAATGGCGTCAAGTGAACAAGAGAGACGTTTGGTTTCAGCAGGATGGTGCCCACACGGCGAGAGCATCCATGGAAGTGGTTCGACAAATGTTCCCAGTACATGTGACTTCTTTTTGTGGAGATATTTAAAATCAAGAGTGTACATCACCAAGCCTCGCACACTCGATGACCTTAAGAATTCCATTTGTCAGGAAATTGAAGCTGTGCCAAATGAAATGTTGGAGAATTCAGTCCGTAATTTTCAGAAGAGGATCCAAATTTGTATGCAGCAAGAAGGACGTCATCTCAAAGACATTATTTTCCAAACCTAAATATGGTATTGTTGCAAGATTGCACCTGCGCCCCTCAAATGGGCTGCCAGCGTCGCAGGGTCAACGACCTGTGGAGGGCTAAGGGTCGCTCTCAAACATTTTGGCTGGAACCTTCCCGTTCACTCGAGACAACACGTCGAGTTCCCAGAACCAGGGAAGGTTTGAGAAGGTACTCGACCAAGAGGCAGCCAGTATAAAAGGGACCCAGGACTGCCGCGAAGTTCAGTTCAATTCGGAGTCCAAATATAGCCGCTTAGGGTTATAAATCGTGCCGTGCCGTGTTATAAATAGTGTGACAACCGCGAATTGTGCTTTGTGATTGTGTAAGTGTGTGAAGAAAGACAGTGTATTTGAGTGAACGATTGTGATAAATTACTTATGAGGAATATAAAATCGTTACAGTATGTAATTTAAAAACTGCATTAAAAAACCTATTATTTAATACTTGTTTTTATTATTTTCAACCCATTGTATCCCAGTAATTCAATATTGAAAAACATGCTTTTCCTCTGCACAACCCTACATCACGAAAATACAGCTGATTTTTTATAGCACTTACACATTTATTTAAACTTTTTACAAATTATTTACCTATTACTTCTTTCCTGCTAAAAGGCTAGAGGTAGTTCAGGTGTCACTGCAGGACAACTTACCGGAGGAACATCTTCTTCCTCATCGTTGTCAGACTCGGCGAGCCGTTTCCTAGTTGCTGCTACTGGTTGAGGCAGTCGGTCTGGAAAATATGTAAGAAATTACAACAACGAAGAAGAGTAAAGAGCTAAAATCTAGCTGAGAAGCGCTACTTACTAAGGCCCAAGCTACTAGGCGAAAGGTGATTGCGATAGCAGAGTCGAGTCTGTCTCTACACAACCTCCTTTTATAATAGTCTCATTATAACTCATTGTGATTGAAAACTCTTCCATTTGGCAGGTTCCAAACATAGAATGAATAAATGGGTTTCATGGCGGATGCAAATTTCCCAACTGTGTGGGTAAATTGGACGGAAAGTGTAATAGTAATCCGAAAACCAAAGAATAAGAGCTATAGGGGGATGTTTTGTGTAATATTAATGGCTTTAATAGATGACAACTGCAAATTTTCTTTACTTTGACTTCAGTTAAAACGGACAAATTTCTGATGGAGGTGTTTTCCGAAACTGTTCACAATTCAAGGCTTTGGAAACAAATGCTATAAAATGCTATAAATTACCCACTGACTGGTTGCAATTTACCCGTCCCATACGTGATTTGTCATCGAACATTATGAAACCATATTTCTATAAATCTCAACCTTGTTCGCGTGTTCAACTACAGATTATCAATTTGTTCAGGTTTTCCTCCTCATTTTAGAGGAGAACGCTCGATTTTTCTCCTTAGAAATCATAGGGGTTGGGGATTCTTGGACCAGGAGCATGGACACTCATTCCAATCGATTCAGCGTCCAAAATTTAGTGGAAAATGATACTCCATACGCTTAGAAACCAGAAATCTCGAAAACACTCATTTGAAATGGGTAGATAGGCACCCATTATGGCCCATAACCTCATCCAGAGGGTGCCAATCGTTCCAGGACCCATTTCATTGGTTTCAGAATCCAAAATTTAGTGGAAAATGATACCCCACACGCTTTGATCGCCAAAAATCTCGGATATTCATTTTTCAAAAAACACATTTTGACCCCCCACCTCCCTCAAACTTGGTACGATCGGGCAGAAATGTTTCGATGACCAACTAAAGCCGGAAACGGGTCTCTGACTAAAATTTCAGATTTTTAGAAAATTTTCCACTACTATAAAGGCGTACGGATGGGCATTTTGGTTTTGATTGGTTATTCCTTAAACCCCATTTTTGGTTGTAGAAAAAATTTAAAAATCTGAAATTTTGCACAGGAACCAGTTCCCGGTTTTAGTTGATCCTTGAAACTCTTCAGCCCAATCTGACAAAATTTGGGGGAGGTAGGGGTCAAAATGGGGGTTTTCGAATGATGGATTCGAGATTCGGCGATCTAAGCGCGTGAGGGTATCATTTTCCAATAAATTTTGGACGCGAGTTCGGGACAAACCCATGTTTTTTCCATGTTCGAGATTTTCACAGATTTAGTCGTGGGGGTATCATTTTCCATTAAATTTTGGACGCTGAACCGATTCAAATGAGTCTCCATGCTCCTGGTCCGAGGAATAAACAACCCCTATGAAAGACTTCGTAGCTTTTTTTGATCTGGATAAGGAACATGTCAAATTCTGGAACAAATCTGAGGGATCAAAGGAATAATCAATCAAAAACTACCTAAATTGGTATGAATATTTAGTCCATTTGTTACTAAAATAGAACAAAATCTAATTTGAAATCTTCCTTTATCCTTCCTAATTACGACCGAAAATCTTCATTATTTTTTTTTTCTATTCATTGACTGATCTTTTCGCCTTCCTATGGCGGAAACTCATTCAAATCCGCACCCTTAACTCGGCCATATACCCAATTTACGTACATAGCACTCTCCTAATGCCCAGCGCACATAAAGTAAATGAATTAAGGAACGCCAACTCACCTTCCTTGCCTTTGAGAGTTAATTTGATTTGCTGCTTCTGTCCAGAAATCTGAAAAAGAAATTTTATTGAATGTAAAAGTGTACATTGGCAGTAACGAACAATGTAATATTTCCATTTAGTATTCGCAGTAGGCAGCAAAATT
This sequence comes from Cyrtorhinus lividipennis, assembly GCA_019603395.1. NCBI lineage: Eukaryota > Metazoa > Arthropoda > Insecta > Hemiptera > Miridae > Cyrtorhinus > Cyrtorhinus lividipennis. The sequence goes on from CM034008.1 coordinate 4,247,271, forward strand.
TATAGTTTACCTTGAGAGCGTCCATGGCTTTGGCTTTCATTGCTTGAGCTATGGCAAGTTTCTCGTTGATTTCGATCTTCTTACGAACTGGAACGATAAGTTGAGGTGATAAAAATACAATTTAAATTTAAAATGGCAGTTCAAAAAGTTTGAATTTTGATTGAAACTTTTAATTGCATTTATTTATGATAAAATGATGTACAAAAGGTCACATTTCTGGAAATTACATCAATGCTACTCCCCTCTTTAAGCCAAACTTGCTGCCTTTACATTCTTAACAGTAAATTATTTGTTACTAAAATGACTATAAAATAAAAACTATACGTCACTACTATTTAAAGAGATGTTTCCTCATATTATTTTTGAAGGAGTTTTATGGTTATGGCCGCAGTACGTAATTTGTTGGTAAATTATTGAGTATGAGTGCAGTCATTTTCTTTGATTTCAAGGCGATTCTTTCCGCCTTCTGGTGCCAACATCGATTCTCTCAATTTTGTTGTGCAAGTAAAGTTTGTATACGTATAACAGAGTTCCTCTCCGTTAGCTTATGTAAATAGAGTACCCCAAAATCCGCAAATAGTAAGTCCGTTGAGTGTCTAATCGGTTTCTTAAGAAGCATCTTTATTAAGGACTTCTGGCTGACAGATAGAGCCTCTAATTTGATTCGATATGAGGTATTTACGATGATTGCCTAGAGAAAGCCAAAAAATTCGACCACCCAGTCATTCATTTTGGGTAGGTTATTCCTTGAATAATCAATGAATAAGGTGTCAAAAACAGCAAATGTCCGTCCGCCGTCCACGCCGACTTTGGTAGTAGACAATTTTCTAAAAATCTTAAATTTTGGACAGGGGTCCGTTCCTGGCTCTAGTTGGTCCTCGAAAGTTTTCAGCCCGATCGGACCAATTTAGGGCGGGGTAGGGTTAAAATGTGTATTTTGAAAAATGGATTTTCGAGATTTTTGGCAATCTAGGCGTGTGGGGTATCATTTTCCACTAAATTTTGGACGCTGAATCCAATGAAATGGGTCCCGGTATGATTGGCGCCCGCTGGATAAGGTTATGGGTCAACATGGGTTCCTATCAACCCATTTCGAATGTCGGGTTTTCGAGATCTCTGGAACCTAGGCGTGTGGGGTATCATTTTCCACTAAATTTTGGACCTGAATCGATTGGAATGGGTCTGGGACCCACCACACCCACTGTTTCCCCCATGTTGAAGAAATGAATCTCTGCACTCCTGGTCGGAGGTTTTGACTGCAACCACTGGTTTGTCTTTTTCAGGTTAACATAAGCTCTTTTAGTGATATCCCCCCATGAATCCCTCATTATTACCACGACTGAGTCAGCTGCAAAGCATATGATTTTCCCATCTGTATCTCTCCAGAAGATGCCATTACTAAAAACGATACAGTACAGAAGTTGTTGGGCCACTCAAGCCTGTTCTCGCTCTGCCAAGTAGCTTTTTGTCCATCTTATGAAAATTGGGTCAAACTTCATTTCTACCAATGTCTCAATTAGGCTGTTGTAAGGGATGGTGTCAAATGCTTACGTACCAGGTGCAGCCTTTCGAGGGGGTGAAGGACCTCTGCTGGACGACGACGAAGAACCGCTTTCGCTCGAGCTGTCAGAAGAGGATGCGCTGGAGTCTGAAGCGGAACTTGAACGAGAGGACGATCTTTCTCTGATGGCAGCAGCCAGAATACGAGCGGAAAGGTTTCTGGAATTTGTACAGAAAATGAATTTTCCCAGTGAAGAGATACAGGGTGAACAGGTGGTGTATTAAACAATTTTGTTTGGACAATCAAAAACTTGTTGCCCTTGCAGTATGCTGAAGGTTATGCCTACGAAGCACCGCTGAGTGCGGCTAACTGACAGGTTATCTACTGTCAGAAGCAAAGAATCGGTTTTCCCTTGAAATGAATACTAGAATGTATTACACCAAGAAGAATAACGTCACCATAACAGTGGGTATTACTCTGCTCAAGTGGTAATGCAAGCTAGAATGCACGAATTACCGACATACGGTGGCAGCAGCTTACTACCCCATCTAAGCCCCCTCTGAATGAAGGGGCAGTCATTCTGGCCTTGCTGGCTGTCTCCTCGCTGCTTGCAGGGGAGGGGGGTCAGCATAACCCATAGGGTGAGCTTTCTTGTAGAAAGACAGAATTGAAACTCACTTTCTTGAATTGGAGTGAGAAACACATTGGACCCTGCACCATTCTGTCTCATGTGTGACCTGAAGTGTGAATCTCAAGTTATGTGCCTGCCTCTACATCAAATGGCCTCACCAGTCTTAAGGCCCCCATACACGACGGAGCCATTCGGCTCGGAGCCAAGCCAACGAGTCCATTTGGCTCCGGGCAATTTTGAGCGTCACACACGGCCGAGCCAGCCCAGTTGGTTGCGAGCCAGATGTGAAACCAGCTGTTTATCGCCTTTCATGAAAAATTGTTGATCCGGAAAAGTGCTTGAATCGTTCACTTGTTTCACCTATGAATAACCAGGAGTGTGTTGAATTTAGTGCCGTTGCCATTTGCATTATATTAGAAGCAGAACAACGAAAAAGGGTATGGCAGAAAGGATGGTTATCGGCTAGACGCATGTCCGGTTGACTGAACACCTAACCCTTGAACCCGCGGACTGGCGTAATTACCCCAGGATCAATGAGGCAACATACAATATTCTGCTCAATATGGTGACACCCATGATCCAAAGGCAGGACACGAATATGAGGCAAGCCATCACGCCTCATGAAAGATTAACTGCAAGCTTCGGTATTAGCAAGTGGCTGCCCTTAAAAAAACTGAAATTTACCACAGCTATTTTTTTTAAAATCAATATAAAATCATATGAAATAATAAAATCATAATAATATAAAGTCGATAATAAAAATAGATCATTGTCATTGATAAAATCATGTCAGTGTCATAGGCTGAAAGAGTGACGTCATCGATCAGCTTGTTGTCATGGCGATAAGCCGAACACGGCCGAGCCACTATTTGGCCCGAGTCCTTGGTCCGCGAATCTCACACACGGACGGTCCAAAGTTTGGCTGGTGGCTCGGCTCCGTGGATTTGGATCGTCCGAAATCCAGCAATTTTTTCGCCGAGCACCCTTTCCTTTCCCATATACGGGCGAGTTTGGCTCGGCGGGGCCATTTGGCCTTGGCTCCGTCGTGTATGGGGGCCTTTACAATCCCAGATAACATCACAGGCAGCCTTCAACAGCCATTACAGGCTAAAATCCTACTGCGCTTGCGTCGACTATGACAACTCTATGAGCATTACCAACATGGCAACATTGTTGAGAAGTCTCACACCCTTAAAACATATAAAGCGAATCCCACACACAATTGGAAAGTGATGTGACTGTGCTGCAAACACACCCACACAAACACACATAAAAAAAAATAAAAATTGAACATTTCACGCGTGATTTGGCACATCGATGCCGTGAAAAATGAAGTTTTTCTTCTAAATAGAAAACAAAATGTCATTAAAATGATTTCAAAGAGGAATTTTACCCAAGACAAAAGCACATGATTTGAAACGACTCACTGAAAAGAACTGAAAGGTTTCCTTAAGAGCAACATCCTGTGGAAAATTAGGTCCAAATGAGCAACTCAAGAGGACGAGGTGATCAGCGAAAAGAAACTATTGATTTGAATTGCACGTATAATCTTGAATTGGCATTGAAACTTGAGGACGTGGATTTGTACTTTGACACTATTGGAATGCGTTGTACGGGGTGTGCCCTAGAGTTCCACCCCCACTCCAACCACAAATCGTCTAAATGGGAGTAAAACAAAATAATTTAAAATTCAATCTTCATATTTCTTCTTACAAGGATCTCAAATGTCATATTTGCGCAAACCGCGCAGGTGACACTAACTTTCAAATTTTATTGCAGGATAAAAACCAGGATTCAAACTATAATATTATGAAAATTTGATTTTCTCAAACAATTGTTTTTATTGCGAGCAACCGGTTTAGCGAGTAACGCAATGTTGCGCAACCCCAAAATTGTCAAATAGGGGATGATGGTGAACTGTAATATGTGGCACATGAATTTTCATTGTTTTTCAACGCTGATTCAAGTGATGCTATCAGTTTCTTGATTCGACTAAATTTTTGAGGAGTAATGACCGAAATATTGTTTATTTTACGTGGAAAAATCTTAATTTAATGCGTATATGCACATAAACCTTCATAAATTGGAGTTTCTTCTTCTTTAAATCATTTTCTATTTTCTTTCCCTCTTTCTTTCTCAACCGGAACCAGCAATGGTGGAGGTAAGAATAAATAAAAACGAAGAACGGAAGAAAACCAACGGACGCGTAATAAACAAAATTTCGTTCACTATTCCACATGAATGGAATCGAATCGTGAAACGGAGAGCATCACGAGA
>CM034008.1:4251779-4273685 GCA_019603395.1 Cyrtorhinus lividipennis
AGCCTCGAAAATTGTGTTCAAAACGCCGCAAATTCTTTCACACGGGTTGGTTATTCCTCGGACCAGGCGCATGAACTCATTTATTCAACATGGGGAAAATGGTGGAAACAATGGATGTGGCGGGTTCCGGACCCATTCCATTCGGTTCAGGGTTCAAAATTTAATGGAAAATAGTATCCCACACCACCAGGTATCTCAAAATCTCTGAAAACACACATTCTGAAAATGTATTGATAGACACCCATTTGACCCATAAACCTAATCGAGGAAGCGCCAATCGTTCCCGGAGCCATTTTATTGGGTTCAGCGTCGAAGATTTAGTGGAAAATAATACCCCACACGCCTAGGTAGGTACCAGAAATATTGAAATCCATTTTCGAAATACCCATTTTGACCCCTACCCCGCCCCGAATTTGGTGCCGATAGGGCTGAAAAGTATTGAGTACCAACTAAGAGTCGGAAACCTGACCAAAATTGAAGATTTTGTAGGAAATTTTCTACTATCATAAGCTTTGTGGATGGCGTACGGCAAACAGATACTCGTATTTTGGTTTTTGGTTGGTTATTCTCTGAATAATTGATTAATGTAATCGTGTATGAGTCAAACTTCATTATACTTATTCTACTCTCTTGACGAATTGATTGTTTAGAATTTTCAGATTTGCTATTGGATGATACAAAAAAAAAGTTTTATAATATACTACAATAAGCTTTTATGATTTTGAAATAATATTACGATAATAATTGTAATAATAATTATAATGTTACCGTTATGCTGTAGGCATGTTTGTATTTGGCTCCGCTTAACAATTGGCTCTGACATCCCCAATAATTCACGACAATCAGTAATTCTGTACATGCCCAGAATTACCACTCTTATGAGTCTCTTTAGTGTAAACAGTCCTCGTAAATTTCAATGAGACAAATGTGAAAACCGAGTGGCGGATGTTAAATGAGATGTTCACGGTTGTCACGACGCGTCGATGACACGAACGACCGGCTTTTATGACTCGACAGATTTACAACGACAGCTTACGAGGCAATGTCTGATGAATCCATAATGTTCTCGGATACGGAACTTGAAGAGTAACCAAGATAGGCCCCAAATAGCTCGTGTTGCTACTGTTTTCAGGTAACACGATCTCATTTTCATTACCTACTTTTATCAAATCACTCGTAATGAGGAACTCGTGTGATCCAAACCTCACTTTCACTTCCTCGATGACTCAAACTATTGACTAAAAAAGTAAAAATAAATAAAATAGAAGACTTTAACAGCCTCACGAGTTATCTTCCCATTGTGGTCGTATTACTCATATTAGGTTTCCATCGAGCTAGACATGTTTTTTTGGTTCAGGGCACTCACGGGCCAAAATGTTAATTGTTATTTGAGAACTTGAGACAACTTGTTTTTCTCATACCTCAATCAAGTTTAACCTTCATCTATAACATGAAAATGAAATAAATCTGCTGGAATTACCTAGGAGTTTGAATAAATTTCTTTCAAATACATATATTTTATTGAATTTAAGGGAACTATATTTTTGGTTGGTAAATCCTTGAATAATCAATCTGTTTAATCATGTCAGAAGCCAAACTCTCCGATTTGCGCCAAAATGTGATAGTATACATTTCACGATGTCTAGATCACAAACCCGAAATGTCCGCTCGCCGTCCACCGTCCACGCCGTTTTTAGCAGTAAACAATTTTTTGTCTGAATTTTTGATAGCTACTCTCTGAAGGCATCTCTGGCTTTAGTCAAACATGAAACATTGTTTGAAACAAAAAATCACCAAAGATGAAGAACCCGTTACTGGAACCATTCTCAACAGGGAGGACTCAGACCCGCAATTAATAGTGATTAGAGCACAAGTTTTAAAAAGAGCGGTTTTCCCAAAATAGACAATTGTTAGTAAACTTTAATTATTTGGGGTCATTTAGGGTAAATCTGCCCTAAACGTTTTGGAAAATAATTCTCACGTTTTAAAGACTGTCTCATTAGCCGTTACGGGGTCCGATACATGTTTTATTGAATTTTCGTTAGGGTGACTCTTAATTGCAGGAAAACATGATAATAAAACTGCAAAATTTAGTAAAATTCATCGACTCCTCCCCTTAGCACGACCTAAGCTTATAAAGAGGAACATTAATTACTTTGCTATATTTTGGATGTGTTCAGAATAAATGCAAAATTTTAAGAAAAAAAAGTACACAATTTGCCCATGAGTTAAATTTTTAATAATTTAAAAATAATGGCTATTTTTAATTAAATGTGTATTTTGAAAAATGGATTATTGCGATTTTTGGCGATCTAGGCATGTAGGGTATCATTTTCTACTAATTTTTGGACGCTGATCGTTTGGCATGAGTCTTCATGCTGCTGGTCCAAGGAATAACCAACCTCTATGTAGGAATTTGCAGCGTTTTGAACATTTCTATTTGCACTCATTCAACTGTATTGGAAATTAATATTCACGAATATGAAGACGTCAATAACGTCTACAGCTTTGGACAATTTGAAAGGGAACATTCACGACCTTTCTATCCTTGAAGGGTCACAAGGCCCTTCACTCGTTGAATGTGTATCGCTGATCTGGGATTTCAGCTATTATTCTGCAGCTACGATGCGCTTCCTAGTGTTTTTCCAGTTGCAGGCACTTACGTGAGGTCAACTGAGCTTGTTGCTTGGAATTATTTCCTCGATTTACTCTTATTATGATGGTGGCTGGGAAGACTTACCTTGGACTAGGAAGCACAACGTGATGTAGAAGGTTAATCGACTCGGAACTGGGAGGCGCATGTTGAAGTATCCGAATCAGCAATCAGTTCGTCACCGAATATTAGCAGCCAAACCGTGTTGATTCATAACTGGGAACTCACCGCACTCGGACAACGCGAATTTGATCAATTTAAATTCATTTTGAAGAGTTCACGACGAACTTTGGAACTGTCACGGTCCACTCGGGGTTGGTCACGATTTCCCGGTGGAATACAAAATGTTGACGGTGTCCAGTGCGAGGGCAAAGTCCGATAAAAAGGATCGAAGCACTCGCGGTATCCGGAAAAAGCGATCGTGGCTCTAATCTGGAAGACGGTCGTAGTGAGAGTGGAGGCCCCAACCTGCCCCACTGCCAGCAGGGTCACGGTCCAACCACCCGCCCCTCTTCAGGGTGAGCTTCTGGGGCGAAATCCATGTTCATGGTCAGGGACTGTTTCGAAGGCGATTCAGCAAATCGTCAGCTTGTCCCTTATCAAATACAACATACAAAGCCAGCTTGCACAAATATTACAAACGTTCCATTTAAGAGGACATCAAAATTTACGCACGCTCCCCAATTTTCAGGAGCCAAAATAAAATTCAAGGAATTCACATATTCATGTATATTGGCTTTCGTTTATTCAGTTGAAGTTAAAGGCTCTCAACTGCAAAACGAATTATTAATAGCTGGCATTAGACGACTGAGAGAACCTTTCTTTCGGGCATTTCAAAAAATACGAAAAACTTGAAAACGGAAAACTAAAAACGCTGAAAATTCTTTCATGGAGAATCATTTCAATCGATTCAGCGTCCAAAATTTGGTGGAAAATTATACCCCACACGCCTAGGTACCAGAAATCTCGAAAACACACATTCGAAATGGGTACATAGGTACCCGTTTTGACCCGTAGCCTCATACAAAGGGCACCATTCTTTCCGAGACCCGTCTCATTGGATTCAGCGTCCAAAAGTTAGTGGAAAATGATACCTCACACGCCTAGGTACCAGAAATCTCAAAAACACAACCGAAATGGGTAGATAGATACCCATTTTGACCCATAACCTCTTCCAGTTGACGCCAACCTTTCTAGGACCCGTCTCATTGGATTCAGAGTCCAAAATGTAGTCGAAAATCTCATCACTAGAATCTCATAGTCTCATAATACATTCCCCACTCCCAATAAAGACACCCTAGTTTGAAAATCACCCGGTAAAATTCTTATCTATCTGGTGGGGAGAACCTTGCAATCTGGAACCTTGTGTTTGCAACGCTATCATGGAGGCCGTGGACGCCAGAGGTGGCTCTTGTCAGTCACCGTTCCGGGACAAAATTAGGAAAAAACAAAAAATGAGGAAACCTCAAAACCTATACCCGATATATTCCTCTGACTCGGATGACTAAAATACAGCCAGTTATTCCACAATGGTTGAATAATCCATAAAGGTATGGAGAAAACAGTGAGTGTTAAGTGGACTCATCCCAATCGATTCAGCGTCCAAAACAGTGAAAAATGATACCCCACTGGCATAGATTGCCAAAAATCTTGTAAATCCCTTTTTTTCAAAGTACTTATTTTGACCCCTACCCCATCAAATTAGGGGGAAGAGGGTAGTGGTCAAAATGCGTATATCCAAAAATAGATATTCGAGATTTTTTGTCGCTCCAGGCATGTGGGTTATAATTTTCCACTTCGTTCCGATCGGGCTGAGAAGTTTCGAGGACCGTCCCAGGCCGAGGATCTGGGACCCGCCACATCCACTGTTTCCCCCATTTTCCCCATGTTGATGAAATTAGTCTCCATGCTCCTGGTCCGAGGAATAACCAACCCGTTTGTAAGAATTTGCAGCGTTTGTTTATTAGGCTGTCAGCAACGCAAAAGCAATACTTCTCAGAACCAGGAAGTTGAGGTTTTGTAATCGTGTTGCTGTTTACCCATATTCTATAGTGTCAGCAACACGATAGCAAAGTACTGAATAGTCTATCTTCCACAAAATGATTTCTGGACTAAATTTGCCAAATAAGTTACTTAACATGAACCATTTGGATCGCTGTTTTTCTTTCCAATGCAAGTCACATTTGCCAATATCAACTGTAGAGCGAGAAATCTTAGAAAAAGGACATTTCTACTCGCCAATCAACATGGAAGCTGAACATACAAGAACAATTGACGTGCCTGTAAATTTCACTGTATTGTTGTTTATTCCAATGATGTTTTCCATGTTGAGATTAAAAAATATATTGTTTTATATTGAAAATATTATTTGATCTTGAAGAAAATATAGATTTAGTGCTACTAGTTCCCTGTTTATCAGCAACACAAATGCAAAACTCCTCAGAATAAGGAAGTGAAGGTTAGGTTGCAGTGTTGCTGTTTACTCAAAATTGTATGGAGTCAGCAACACAATAGTGAAAACTGAAGCCTGGACGTTTTGGTTGGTTATTCCTTGAATAGTCAACCTGTTTTCATGCAAGAATCAATCAGAGTCGGCCCAAAACTGTTTTCTGGGCGTTTCATGGTTTCTAGATCAAAATTAGCAAATGTCCGTCGTACGCCGTCCACGCCGACATTGGTAGTAGAAAATTTTCTAAAAATCTGACAATCATAAAAATCTGTGCCATTTATTGTTATTGCGCCACTGTCCGTTCTTCTTGACCAAAGCATAATCATGCTATGGCTGATTTTATTACTCCTCAAATCTATTCACAGTTTCTTGTTGCCAATGATAATCTGAGTTTGTCAATAGTTCATTTCAGCGTAAGACATGCCTAATGAGAATAGGAACTTTAATTTTGGCTTACGGTTCATGTTTAGCGTAATTACACTCGAAAAAGTAACCAATGAACGCCTTTGTAATTCATTTCTGCTCAAAAGAGGATCCGAACCTTGAAAGTGGAACGCCGAAAAAAAAAAAAAAAAAAAAACCGCTTTCGTGCCTTCTAACCCGGAACAGCATTCTACCTTCGGAACAGGTCCACCCAGCTCCCTTAGTTTTTGGAAATCGAATCATCGATGATCCCGAATCCGTAGCCTGAAGCGAAACCTGATGCCCACTCGTCCATAAGTCTCACCAAAAAGGTGTTAGTGGGTGAATTTGAATTGGATAGTTGGGAAGAAAGAAGGTTTTGATGGTCTAAAATTCCATTACTGAGATTATATCCTCGCCAATCAGGAACATACGACAAACACTTGAGCCTCTTATACTCGTAAATATAACAAATAAAATAAATTAACCAAACTTGATCTGATTAAACTCAAAATGACGAATTAATTAATCTGATAAAGGCTGGATCACCCGTCATTAAACCCTTTACCATCGAATGGAATGAATATTGGCACTTCTTCACCAAACAGGAATGATTACCATTAAATATATCAGTTTCACAAATCTATCTCAGATCCCAAATTATTCAATATAGTATACCTATCACTATATATTATTATAATATCAATTAAATATTTTTTAAATAATATCTCTTTTCTAAGTCAAATTGAGTCTTTTCCGAACCAATTTGACGCCTTTTTAGATGTATGAATGTTTCATATCAACAAGAAAGGGCTATATTCATTCTGAATTCTAAATTTATAATGAATTAAATAGAATAACCAACTAAACCCCGTTACAAATGTTGAAATAACGACTCATCTTGGAAAAAAAATCTGAAAATTCTCACACACGGGTTGGTTATTCCTCGAATGGGGGAAACAGTGGGTGTGGTGGGTCCCAGACCCATTCCAATCGATTCAGCGTCCAAAATTTAGTGGAAAACTGTACCCCACACGCCTAGGTAGCAGAAATCCCGAAAACGCATATTCAAAATGGGTAATAAATACCCAATTTGACCCATTACTTCTTCCAGTAAGTGCCAATCGTTCTGGGACCCGTTTCATTGGATTCAGCGTCCAAAATTTAGAGGAAAATGACACCCTACTCGCCTAGATCGCCCAAAATCTCGAAAATCCATTTTTCAAAAAACACATTTTGACCCCCCCCCCCCAATTTGGTCCGATTGGGCTGAAAAGTTTCGAGGACCCGTCTCGGCCGGGAACAGACCCCTGACCCAAATTTCAGATTTTTAGAAAATTTTCTACTACCAAAAACGGCGTGGACGATGGACGGCGTACGGCGCACAGCGGACGGACATCGACCTTTTTTGATCAGGACATCATGAAACGTCCAGAAAAAAATTTTGAGCAGAATCGGAGAGGTTGACCAATATTATGAAAACATAGGTTGATTATTCAAGGAATAACCAACCAAAAAAATATACATAAATCATTCACAGGAGTTGGTTATTCCTTGGACCAGGAACATGGAGACTCATTCCAAACGACTCAGGGTCCACAATTTAGGTGAAAATGATACCCCACACGCCTAGGTACCAGAAATCTCGAAAACACATTTCCAAAATGGGTGGATAGCCACCCATTTCAATCCACAACCTCTTTCGGAGGGCGCCAATCGTTCCGGGATTCAGTGTCCAAAATTTTGTCAAAAATAATACTCCACACGCCTAGATTGCCAAAACTCTCGAAAATCAAGTTTTCAAATTACACATTTTGACCCCTTCTCTCCCATGATCTTCCTGTTTCGAATGTGGATTTTTGACATTTCTGGTACTGAGGGGTATCATTTTCCACTAAATTTTGTACGCTAAATCGATTGGAATGAGTAGTCCGAGGATTAACCAACTTCTGTCGTTGAATTTGCAGCGTTTTTTTGCTGAAAAACGATGCACTATGGTTCTAGGAACCCCCTGCTCTCTACCCTCCTATACATAAATACATAATATTTCCCAGTTTCACTCGAATTCCAGTAGTGAATAATATGTTTTTAACATTAACATCCGCCATAGCAGGACATCCACTTCATTGAAATTCTTTGTAATAACTCGTTAATTTTGTGAATTGGTAAGTTTTCATAATTCTTTCATCGTTTCGCTTGAAGTTGAAATCTATTTGTCAATGGTCTAAATTTATTTGTCGAACGTTCATATATATTTGTCAAGTTTTAACATAATGTGTTAATACTAACAATTATACTGGTTTGTTGACTCGAATTATTTGTCTCTAAATAAATATTTTATACATCCCTTTATGTGAGTCCCAATTTCCGGTCATTTACTCAAAAAATTTTGAGAAATTGTGAATTATATGTAATAATTGTTTGATAATATTGATTTAATAACTCACAAACACGGGTTTGTTTGAAAACCAGGTGATGCAAGGTGAAGCATGAATGAAACTGACAGAAAACCGTTTGGTATACAGGTACACCACCCCACTACTAAGTAAATGAGTGCACCCCATCCAGATACTGTTTATTTAAGTCTCAATACAATACTCTCTAGAGCCTGTCAATTCTTAAATCGATCTGGAAAATTCTCAACCCGATTCGTAAAAGCTATACGTTATTTTTAATGAATTATCCAACATTCCTCCGATATACCTACATCCACTTGATTGTGTTCTTGATAAGAACGCCTGTCTAAAATAGGTGACAACTCGCCCGCAACACTTTACTGCGTTGCGGAATCTATACTCGATTGGACCCGCACGATGCTGGTTTCACAGCGTTGATGAACGACCTCGTACGCGTGAGATTCCGATGGTCCAGCTGACGTAAAATGGGTCCTGGAGAGATTGGTGCCCACTGGAGGTGTGTATGGGTCAGAATGGGTACCTACCTACCTATTTTGAATGTGGTCCTTCGAGTTTTCGGGTACCTAGGCGTGTGGGATATAATTTTCCACTAAATTTTGGACCCAGAATCGATTGGAATGGGTCCTGGACCCGCCACACCCATTGTTTTCCCCATGTTGAAGAAATGAGACTTCATGCGCCTGGTCCGAGAAATAATTAACCCCTGTGAAAGAATTCGCAGCGTTTTGAACACGTTTTTCGAGACTTTTTGGTAACTAGGCACTATATTTTGGGCGCTGAATCCATTGAGTTAGGTCCCGAAACAATTGGTGCCAACAGGAAGTAGGTACGGGTCAAAATGGGTTCCCAACTACCTATATCCAAAATGTTTTTCAAACGCTTATTTCTGAAGTGAGTTTTCGAGATTTTCGGTTTCCTAGGCATGCAAAGTCCCATTTTTTTACTAGATTTCGGACTCTAAATCTATTGAACTGAGTCCTGAAACTGTTGGTGCCCAGCGGATGTGATATGAGTCAAAATGGGTATCTACCTACTTATTTTAGAAGTAGGTTGTAGAGATTTTTGGGTACCTAGGCGTGTGGGATATCATTTTCCACTAAATGTTGGACGCTGAACCGATAAGAATAAATCCGGGACACCTCACACTCAATGATTTCTCCATACTCCTGCTCTTAAGAATAACCAACCATTTAGGAAGAATTTGCAGCGTTTTTATGCTATCGGCTTCAGATATGAGGAAATGTGCATTATCGTTGAGATCTCAGAGGCTAGAACTCAAATGCCATTTTACAGCCTTCATAATCTTGATGTAATTCTACAATGGTTTGTCTACAGAATCATCCTTTTGTTTCACTATTTTCAAATTTGACTCCAAACTCGGAATAATGAGAACCGACTATGATGTTGTTTGTAGATCAACCCTCCTCACAGTAATGGGATAGCTTCCAGCATCGAACAAAATTTGAACCCTGAAGACGCCTCATGGGATATCAAAACCAAATTGGACGATCCTCTGTCAGGGGTAAGTGAGGACTAAATGTCAAAATTGAAAGCCAATCTAGTCAACAGCGAGGTGAACAATACAGCTCCCGTCAGGATTGCTTATTCTGCCATGCATGGCGTCGGTTATCCTTTCATGAAAGCCTTCTGTATGGCCAACCTCACGGTTCTGAAGCCCATTTGGATAAACTGTAGCGTCGAGGGCGCCATATTGTCTGATAAGAATCAATACATTGGGTTCGATATATCGATAACAACTTGATAATAAGTCCCTATGAGTCATTGCCCAGTCGCGTGAATGGGTTTATATGGCCTTATTTCCATTGAAAATACTGTATATCATCATTACACATCATTATTATGCAAGATACACATATCGAGTATTGCCTTTGTATGATAAATATAAAGAATGTTATCAGACAATATGGTAACCAGCCCCAAAAACTTCAAATGCTGCCTATTCCTTATCTATGTAATATCCTGATTTGTAACATTTGATTTTTATCTACACTCAATTTTTAATTAAAACTTGACAGAAAGAGGGGCCTTGTTTATTAACTTCTCTGTGATGGAAAACCTTTTTAGTCAAATCGATAGTATCAAGACTACAGTGTCGAGGTTGAAACATTGATTATTAGGTCGAAAACATTGATTTTTCGATACTATCGATGTAGTGGTCCCATCCCTACTAAAGGTAAAGGGCGAATGTGGATCAAATTGCAAACAAAATAACAAATTCTCGACACAAATTTATTAATCCGTACGAAAAAAGCACAAAACTCATCGGAACGTTTTCAGCAGACAAAAAGTAAATCTTTATAACGTATTAGCGCTTATGAATTATCACCCCACGATGTTTTACAATTATTGTGATATTGACAGTCATCAACTAGTTAATTACTACACACTAATGTGATTCGTTTCGATTAGTTATCACAAAAAAATGCCGGGACAGTGTGTAGATAACTGAAAAAAGAAATGGTATAAAATAAAAAGGTAGTTACAAATCGAAAAATTCGGATTTTGGCGCGCTCACGAGGATGAGTTGGTACATGATAACATTCGTACATATAACACTGGACTACATACATCTATACACAATTATTATTTACAATTAAATTCATACACGTCTCATACATTATTAGACCAGTATTAGGATTTCACTTGATTTATGGCTTTTTGGCATTCAAATGAAATATCTTAGTTTTCCACGGTCTCACGGGCCCAAATTTTGACAAAACGTTCAAAAAACCGCAAAATTTTTGGAATTTTTTCAGTTTTTTCCTTGTGACTTATAAACTGTGCACCCTAGCGAAAAGTGCATTATTATCTAACTGAAAGAACATGAAATTCTGCGTCGAATAAGCTCCTTTAACATTAGTTTTGAAAACTGGTATGCGTACTATCCATGGTCAAAAAACGTTTCTTTCTCCTAACAGCTAAATGAGTTACGGCAAATGGGAAATTTAAATTGGCCCGTGCACTATATGGCCAAATTTACACAACTTTGTACTTGTTAAACGCACAGTTTGATGTTCTACAACTTTTATTTTATGCATATTGGGCTCAAAAATGGCCGTTCTTAAGTTACACGCGAAAATAAGTGACATTTTTGGGGTTTTCAGTGAAGTTGAGAAGAATTGTCGTTTTTCGACTATGGATCGTGGCCATACCAGATGTCAAAACTAATGTAAAGGGGGCTTATTCGACGCAGAATTTCATGTTCTTTCTTTTAGATAATGGAGCACTTTTCGCTAGGATGCACAGTTTAGAAATTACAAGCAAAAAACTGAAAAAAGTCCGCAAATTTCGCGGTTTTTTGAACACCCTGTCTAAGTCCGGACCCGAGGGACCGCACAAAACTAAAATATTCCAATTGAATGCCAAAAAAAGAATAAAACAATTTTCCAGCTTGCTGGAAATTATTTCTAAGTGATGTCCTAATTATACTGGCCTATATAGCAATATACAAAGTTTATAAAATGAATGACCAATCTTACAAAAATTTAGTGATTTCTATCCACGTATACCTACTACATTATAAATGTAAATACATCAAACAGGCCCAGAATGAGGTATTTGATTTATTGTTAGGGATAGCTTGGTCTGATATGATTTCACATTTACTTTACATGATCTTTGGGCAAATTGTCAAGTCAAATGAATTCAGTTCGACCACCTAATACGTAACTCTCAATTATAACTATGGTATTTATTTGTGTATTGAAACCTGTCGTTCGTTAAAAGTTGAATTTCAATGTATTGTGCGTTTTTTTGACGAAGTGACGAGAAATTTTAAAGGAAGACCTATTGATGCAATTTCAAACATTTGAGGGCTCTAAAATGAAAGGAGAGCCTCTAATTTGGCGGTATTTTTTATTTGATTTTCTATTGCACAACAATTTTTCAACAGTGATCCTGTGAAACCTTGTAAGTGGAAGTTTTTTCGAAAATAAGGATTCGAGCTTAGCTGGTCAAATGTGGCCTTGGCGACGAGAAAATCGAGCTAGCTCCTTGATGACTGGTATAAACACGTAACTACCTCATTTTTTGTCGTCAATTTCAAAAATGTAAATGATTGCTATAAATTGAAAGAAAGTTACACTTTGATTGACGTTCTCGCCCCTTGGTTTTCACCAAACCAAAATCGAGCTCTTCAAGCAGAAATTACGTCATTCTGAATGTTTTTCTCTTCTGCAAAGCGTTACTTGTACAACATACGAGGTTCTACAGGTTTCACTGTTATATTCGTTCAATTATTGGCGATGGGAAGGTTGCTATGCGTTGATGTGGTGATTCAAACAGCTTGAGACTTGTTTGGTGGCTTACTAGGCGCAGGGGATGGTGTAAATTGACTTCTTTTCTCCAACCCTAAAGTACCGTGGCCGCTGAAGCAAGAGTACCTGGAAACGAGCAGTAAAATCATATTGATCGGATTTAATGAGAAGATTGCGCATTTTTTGTACCCTACGTGAATTTTTTTTCTGATTTGTGTAATCAGGAATTGGAGATATCAGTTATTTTATATTAATCGATAGCCATTTCGGTTGGGTGCCACATGTGACGTTACAATAGTTTTTGGGGGTTGTGAAGGTAATGAGGGGAGTAATCTCACCACTCACAGAATTTTTTTTAAATTTCCTGGTCGATACAACCCCTTGTCGCAATCATGTCAAAGACATGAGAGAGGGTGAAAGTAATAACCACGGCCTCTAACAGCAACACTACCCTTTCTGTAAGTTTTTCGGATGTTTTGGTTCTATGACCAAATATTTTACCAGTTTCACTTTTATTGTATGACCACGTTGGGTAGTAATTTAAAGATTGTGAGGCATAACCGTACAATTCTGAACAATTACCAGTCGGAAAACGTCAGTTTTCAGCCAAATTTAGGTTGCCCATGGTTAATTTTAGGCTACTTCTCGTTTCATGGGCCATGGAGATAAGCTCTAGGATTGATTACCCCCTCACCACTATTCACAATCTACTCTCTCACCTAAATGGTGCCAATGCAGTCTATCACCAGATCCTGTAACTAAAACTAGTCAACCCCTTTTAATCTTCAAATGCTCCTTTGGCACCATTCCGTTCACCAGAGTTCTCCCTCGGACTCAAAGTAGGTGGCCAACTGTAAGTTCCCTCAAGGAGACCATTTTTGGGGACGAACACGGTATTTCAGTCATTTGGTTCCTCGGTGACATCCTCATTTATAGTGACAGTCGCGCTCAACCTTGGTTAACCTATGTAATCATTTTCAAGGTCATACAGGGTTCAAACAATCCGATTTGCCCCAAAATTTGACTGAATACGTTCCATGATGATTTACAGATGAAGAAGAGCAATAAGTCTGCTCGCCTGGTGTCTCCAAATAACAGTTACATTACATCCTTGAACATGTTAGCCTTCCACCAAAAAATTTCACCAACTTCAGGAAAGAACACTCACAATGGGGAGAAGAACCTATGCCTGGACGAACTGATTTCAGTTTTGAGAAATTTTTGGCCCGTCCTCATCTCACGTAATCGCATTGTGCCTTGCGGGCTTTCAGTCCATTTTCGTCCACCCTCCGCGTCTGACCTACACAGAGAACCTGCAAGGAGAAAAACAGGATAATTGAATTATTGAGTCTTCATGAAAACCTGTTCATTTATGCTAGGGCGATGAGAATTACCTCCAGGGTCGTGCAGTGT
Organism: Cyrtorhinus lividipennis; assembly: GCA_019603395.1. Lineage (NCBI taxonomy): Eukaryota > Metazoa > Arthropoda > Insecta > Hemiptera > Miridae > Cyrtorhinus > Cyrtorhinus lividipennis. Next base: position 4,265,391 of record CM034008.1, read on the forward strand.
GCCGTTGGTCAATTGCTGGACGTTGAATTTCGTCTTGGAACAGTCCATCCTAGGAAGAAGAAAATAGGTGTTTACTCACGCGTTGAATGACCACAACAAATAAAATCAAACAAATCTGAATGTTTTAGTTGGTAATAGAGGTTACAAGACCTTTTCTATAAAGGAGGTCCGTTTCCGAACATGAAATAATGTACATAGATTACATACTTCTTGGAATGCTTAAAACGATAATCAAATTTACTGAGCTCAGTGAGTCGCTCCTACAGGGAAGTTCTCCTTTTGAGGTAAGCTGAACAGCCAAAACCCTTGAATATGGCTCAAGCACGATAATAAGCAGTTCTCAATGTATTCCTTGCTCAACCGAGCAGAGCCAAAAAACTGTATTCTGTCTTTTTCAGGTTGTGGGCACCTACCAAAGACACATGTGCGAGTGGTTTTGGCTCTCAAAGCAGGCACAGCTTCTGCTCATCGATTCTCCATAGCATCCCTTTGGTGCTGAATAACCACATTGAATGAAAGTATCACCTCGTGTCTGCAAAATACTCACCCCTCTCCAGTAATGGTGTACAGGTTGTTGGTCTCCAGGGGTGGTGGCATTGAAATTTCTTCATCTTCGTCGCGGATGATCGTCGCTTCAGCGCCGTTGCCAGGTTCACGGTTACTGCAAACCTCGCGGAGATTTGGATTTGACGCTCCGTCGGGATGCCTCAACGAAGAAATACTCGTCCTGTTGAAATAATACATTTAATGCCCGGTAGTAAGCGGATGGAAAGGATGCGGCTGGCTGTCATAGAATACTAACTTTTCCAAATCCTTACGCTATGTGACACGCGTTAAGCCATTAACATCGAGCCCCGTCGGTATCTATATACCATGTAATCAGCAACAAAACAAGCAAAACAAACCCCAAAAGAACGCCTCGAATTTTGAGGATAAATACCCATTTTGATCCATAACCTCTTCCGGTGGGCTCAAATCGTTCCAGAACCCGCTTCATTGGATTCAGCATCCAAAAGTTAGTGAAAAATGATACCCCACACGCCCATATTGCCGAAAATCCATTCTTCGAAATCCACATTTTGCTTGAAAACATTGGTTGAAATTCAAGGAATAACCAATCAAAAGCCAAGAAAATAGTAGCAGATAATATTTGAGACCACTCTTACGGGGATGTAGTGGAAGAACCTGATGATTATTCGAAATCAGATATTGAAGGCTTTTAAATTTGAAAAGCCTTTCAAGAACGTATTTTCTCAACATAATTTTCAGTCGCTGAAATAAAGTTTGCGGATAGAAGTGGGAGATATAATAATGTCAAATTTTATTGGAGGAAAAGAGCGTCTCGCTTTTAGTCTAATCTGAACGAAGACAATTTAAAATCTGATTTTACAGTTGTCTTTCTCGTTTAAAATCCTTCATACAACATATTTTTTGCCATCTTTTCACCAATGTCACCAAAATAACGGTTGAGGAAGGAATTGTATGTTAGATGGCATAAAATAGTCCCATCCCCTAATGTAATGCTGAGAACGAACATGGAGACAACAACAGCACAGTTCAGCAAGACAAACAAGCAGCAAAGGAAAAATTCAATCGAGAAAGCGTAGAAACTTACAATTTTCTAAAGCTTTGAATCCTCGTCTGTTCACGTTGCTTCCACATAGCATTGAGATCATCAAAAGGCTCCAAGTGGATGCGGCAGTTGTCACAAAGTTTGGTTTGGTCCCCCTGAAACACAAGTTCATCATCACAGATTGATCATGGCAATGTAGATAGATGCATCGACGAAATCCATCATTTTATCATTTTACAATATTCACTCACTGGTAAGTAAGCGGGTTCACTCGCTATACTGTTGACGTCAAAGTCCTGTGGAGTTGTAGATGTTACCAATTCAGACAGCATGAGACTCTGACAGCGGCTGACGGGTTTGGTGTCCAGAAGGGCTCTTCTAGCGGCGTATAAATCGTGAAGTTCGGTTAAAGCTTCGTATTCCACCACTGTGACAAAATTACAGTTCTCAGGAATATTGTTTAGTTTCATAGCCAAGTAGTGTCTGACATACTTGGTCTACTTACTTTTTTTAGAGAGGAAGTCATCAGTGTTTGCACGATTTCGATACCAGCCATTCAATGTTTGTTTGTTCCTTGGGAATAGTTCGTCGACGTCGTTGACGATGGATAGCGAGTCTGAAAAGAATGTAAGGGTGATGCTCAACAACTAGTGCACTCTGAACGTAATGTATTGCTAATATATCAGCTGCACACGAACCTGTGAATGTTGAGACGACTGTTAAGTTTTCCTGGCTAAGAATCCTCAACGGGTGCTCTTCTTGGTCTACTTCAGGGAGGGGGTTCTCTATTTCGCCCATGCAAAGCGCAATGTCTTCTTCAGTGACCTGAAAACAACGAGCAGGGTGCGATAGATGAGGAAAAGTTAACTCCAAGTGTTCTCCAAGTTAGGTTAGGGATTTGACAGGAAGCAACACCAACCTGGAGGCAGCAATCTTGCATGGGCACTGGCTCAGCGTGTTCTTCAACTTCAACAATTTCTACTTCCATTTCTTCATCGTAGTCTGCTGCATCCACTCCAGTACATTGAAGTCGGTCCAGCGGAACCACTGGAAGGATTTGAATGGCTGATGAAAATGGTGATTTCTGGATCATTAAGAACAGTCAACGGCAGACGCAGTGCTTACCTTTGTTAACAGGGAGACATGGATGGGCAGGATGTGATCCAGACCCTTCGTCTTCCTGACCACTTCCACGTCCACGGACATCATCCAAAGACTTGAAGTTGTGGCTTTTAGGCTGACGAGTTTTGCTTATGTGGACACTTTGGTTTTCCACCCACTTCTTTATCATGCTCTTCTTATGGCTGTCCATGTACCCGTAGTTGGCGGAGCTTCTTGGCTCCTGCGGCATTCGAGGTCCATCGACCCACGTTTCCCTTTTCTCTCGTTCCCGTCCCAGGTGGATGTTTCTTCCTTCGTGGATTTTGGATTTGAGTATTCTTGGCCCGTCGACCCATTGCTCTTCCCGAGGTTGACCAGTGTTCTTTCCCTGTCGGACGGGTGATGACTTGGTGCTATTGGGCTTGGACTGTTTTCGGTGGGAAGAGCCATATTTGTCATCACACAATGATCTTTGAGGAGAGGCGGGCATGGACTTGGATACGTTCTTTAACTTCTGATCCACCAAAGATCCTCTCAAAGCTTTGCTCATAGCACATCGATTATCACCTGCAAAGATATGTTTATAAAATGATGTAAAACACTCTCCCTGATGCTAACAGTTTTGGAGCCACAACAAACTGCCTACCAGAATTTAGGCTTGGTATGTACACTGGTGGGTGTTCACCATCAGTCTCCTCTGTTGGTCCTACGTAAATCACTGTGTCCGCTGACTGTTCGCTACTCGACGGATCCACGTCACTACTTCCAGTCAATCGAGAAGGGTCCTCGCCAGCAACGGCACCTTGGCCACCACTCATGAACTGCCAAAAACCAGAAGTTGAGTAGATCGTGATGAGAAGAACAATTCACAAATTTTAAAGTTGTCTCCATGGTGTTAGGACAGTTCAAGTTGGTTGCTTACCTTGAACCTTTTCCTTCGCATTCGATGGATTCTGGAAGCCAATTGGACGGTGGTCAAAGTGTCAGAGTAGCTGTTAGCATCAGCTGACACGTGAGCGATCATCGCTGCGTGACAAGTCAACGAACCCATACATTCTTTCAACTGCTGCGTCAACTTGTGTTCCCTGATTGCCAAAATACAATGATATTAGGAGGAAAGGCGCCAACAAGATACAAGATGGCAGTTTTTGGAGGTACTCGGGTTTAACCAAAACCATCTGAAGTTGGAGACTGGCAAGGCTTACCTGTGAGGAAGGTGCTTTTGGCCGTTGAATATAGCCAACAGGACGTTGCCAATGGCTGATAAGGGCAATCCCCCAGCGCCCTTATTCTTCTCAGCTCCACCTAAATCGATCAAATGCAGTCTGCTTCTTCCACCCGCGACTGTAATTTCATTCATAAAACCCACATCAAACGAAACCAACACATCGCCACTGAATCCAAACGCATTTCATACGTTCCAGTTGGGAAATAAAGGGATTTTACCTCCTCCTTTGCCGCCGACGCTGTACTGATATACGTGGAGCGTATAAAACAAATGGGATTGGTCCGAGCTCCTCACCGCCAGCGCGCTGTCCAAATAGAAAGCTGCTTTTTCAGGTGAGGGCGCCCTCAGTTCGCAATAGTTCTGAAGAGCTCCCTCGCATAAGTAGATGCCAGATGACTGTTCGCACTCTGAAAACAAATTTCAAGTTCAGAAAGGGATCATAGGACATCAGTCAGGCTCGTGGTTTATCCAAAAGGATTAGGTATTATGTTCATTTATTCTAAAATAGAACGTTAAAAAGTGCATTTGAGTGACACAAGGCGGTAAAAAGAAGCACTGAGAGAAAAACGCTTGGTTGGTTATTCCTCGAACCAAGACCAAAAGGGGAAAGCAGTGGATATGGAGTATCCCTGACTTATTTCAATCAATTTGGCATCCAAAATTTAGTGAAAAATGACACCCAACACGCCTATGTACCTGCAAATCTCGAAAACCCACTTTCAAAATGAGGTAGGTAGGTACTCATTCTGACCCAAGCCCCCTTCTAGTGGGCGCTAATCGGTCTGGGACCCATTTCATTGGTTTCAGCGTCCAAAATTAAACTCAAAAATCCTTTTTTGAAACATACATTGTGACCCCCTACCCCGGCCAAATCCGGTCCGACTGGTCTGAAAAGTTTCGAGGACCCACTAGAGCCGGGAACGGACCCCTGACCCAAATTTCAGATTTTTAGAAAATTTTCTACAACCACAATTGGCGTGGACGGCGGACGGACATTTGACTTTTTTGATCCTGAGACCTTGAAACGTACAGAAATTATTTTTTTTGGGCGAATCGGAGAGATTGACCTTTTGCATGAAAACATAGGTTGATTACACAACCCCACAAAAAAAAGTCAAAGTCCATGAAAGCGACCTGTGGGGTTTTATGTTTTTCGGGTCGCTGATTTCGAATCTTTTGCCAGTTTTTTCAGATCAGATCGCTTTCAAGGTCATTTGAAGGTCAAATGGAGAAAATATAGCTAAAAAATAATATCGCTAAAAAAATCTGAAAAAATTCAGACTTGGGTTTTTGCTGAATCCGAATCCGGTGTCGGTTGTTCTTCATGAGGTCAAGGTCAAGGTCATTTGAAGGTTAAACCAAAAAAATAACCTAAAAAAAATTGTAAAAATTTATGTATGTGTTTCGAGGGTTGCTGAATCCAAATCCAGGGTTGGTTCGATCATGTCTGGTTATCTGAAGGTCACATAAGGTCATTTGAAGGTCGAATTTTAAGAATAGGCTTAACAAATTTGAAAAATTCAAGGAACTGTACTCTGTCCGCCGTCCGCGCCGTTTTTGATAGTAGAAAATTTTTCTAAAAATCTGAAATTTGGGTAAGGGGTCCGTTCCTGGCTCTAGTTGATTCTCAAAACTTTTCAGGCCAGTCGGATCAAATTTGGGCGGGGTAGGGGTCATAATGTGTATTTCAAAAAATAATTTTTTGAGATTTCTGGCCTGAAAAGCCATTTTTCAAGAAACACATTTTGACCCCTCCCCTCCAAATTTGGTCCGATCGGGATGAATCTTTTCTTTCGGTTAAATCCTACCAACCAAGAATTTAAAATTTTCGGTAACGGTTATTTCAATTGTACCCAAGGTAAATAATAACCGCTAGTTCAACCAAGAACCTTCTTCTTCTTTAAGGTTAAATAAACTAATTAAGTTAAGTTATTAGTATTGAATAATTTCAACGGTTTTGAGAGCCTTTTAAATAAGATCCAAAACTAGGGATGTACACAGACAGAAAGGAACATCTCCTCATTGGATTGATAAAGAAAATTGAATTGAATTTGAATCTCAGCGGCCCTGAATTGAGCGAGTAATCAAGAAACTAGCATTTTCTTCTGAATCATCGGTGAAAAATGCCGTCATTAGTCGGCCGAACCGAATTTCTTCTGGATTGAGAGACGGAAAACTTTCCTGATTACGATCTGAAGTGATTATAAATTCAGGTGCATGACCGGCTAATGGGTGTCTGGCGGTGGTGTAATTTACCTGCGTTATAGAATGGTGACCGTATATCAACTCGACCAACATCGTAATTGTGATAAATGCCAGTTGTTCGGTTGGTTTTGAGGAGAAATTCATTAGAATGCTTTTCTTTTGCTTAGGTTTCTAACCACAGAGATAATTAAAACGATATTGATCGAAAATAGGGTGCGGTAAAATGTATGTTTAGCGGTCGGGTTGGAACTCGTATATTTTTCACGGTTAGTTGAATGGAGAACTTGTATTGTGGAGTCCAAATCACTTGTCCTGGGTTGGGTGTGTAAAAATGAATTGCGACCCTCCGTTTCAGCAAACAGAGAATGGCGACCTCGGGATTTTATGTCGTGATTTGCTGACTTCCACAAGAATGAACCCTTCAAAAAGTATTAAGACCGACGAAGAAGCGACTCGAAAAAGTTCCCTCCACGAGGACAGTTCGGCCCTTGTAATGAAATCTGAGGTTTTACGAGTCCGAACCCAAACCATAAAACACCATCCGCTGCCTTCCCTAAAAACCTTATAAAGAGCATCCGGGGACAACGGTGAACTGACGGGCTCTTACAATGATTAGCCGATTCCACGCAACGAGGATAGATGAGATAAGGAACCGGGTCATTTACGACTTGTGGCCACACGCAGCTCAACCACCTGGTTTCAATTGGAGTTTCTTTTTACGATCAGCCTCTTCGCCGGGGCCGAATTCATGGGGCTTTCCACTCTACAGAGCATTATGACCAGTGGTCATCCTCAGATAAAACTCTGCTGAGGGCTTCCAGGGAGAGGAAATGGATTTGCCGACATGCAACCAAACCGTTGAGCTCTTCAGATTGAGAAGTCAAGCAGCGTTGAGCAAAGAAGTCTCTAAAACAGGTGCAATACATTCAAACCTGAGGCGCCAACTAGGTATCGCTAATATTGACCGCCAGGTGGCAGAAGCATCGTCAGTCATGTAACATCCTGAATCAACAACCCCACAGAACATAGATTATTCGCCCTATCCGAATAAATGACAATAACACCACTTCAAACAAATTTGAGCAGTATTGGATTTTGTCAATTAAACTCATTTTCTAGTCAAAAACATCATATTTGAACACCCCACGCAAAGCGACACTAATTTTCGTATTTAAAACAGGGAACGCCATTTTTTGTTGGTTATTCCTTGAATAATCAACGTATGTTTTCATGCAAAAATCAATCTCTTCGATTCGGCCCAACAATATTTTTTTTTTGGGCGTTTCAAAGTTCAAACAAGTCAAATGTCCGTCCACTGTCTGCCGTCCAGCCGACTTTAGTAGTAAAAAACTTTTTAAAAAAGTTCTGAAATTTTGGTTAGGGACCCTTTCCGGCTTTAGTTGATCCTCGAAACTTATCAGGCCGTTCAGACCAAATTTGGGCGGGGTAGGTGTAACCCGCCGTTTCACCTAACGGGCTAGGGATCCAGAAATAGACCTAGGCGAATAAATTAGTGGGAGACTAAAGACTTTCACTTACCGTCCGGAATGTCGGAGATGGTCGGTCATAGACGCCAAGTACACCTGAATTTACCAAGCTCTGAGGAATGGGGTTTCGTGATTGAAAGACAAGAGTTCAATATTGGCTTATAATAACGCAATTGTTCGAAATATGAAATATGGAATGTCTCGGACCGAGAAGGATACTGACTATGACTTAATCTAATTAGTGAGTAGGTAGAAGTGAAGGGCTGAAGGCCAATGAATTTACGAGGTAGCTGAAGGCTCAGGAGTGTTTGATTTGGAATAACGGAAAAATACAAGTGATTCACTAATGTCCTCCCCTAATTCCCTTTGCTTTTCCTACGACAGACAAAATACCAAATACTACGGTCACAACGTACAATCTCTGATCAGCTTTCTGGTGACTACACGTCAGGGCTTGGGCCAGATTTAAAGATTTGACTTTCGCGTTGCGAGGGTACGAGACGAGTTATTTCGCCACTTACGTGCATCAACTCCTTCGGATGGAGACAACAGGGTGATGTCTCTCTTCACGAGATAGAGGTATTTCGCCACTTACGTGTATCAACTCCTTCGGATGGAGACAACAGGGTGATGTTCTCTTCGCTGCTCGGCTACGGTCAGGGGAACGCCGTCCAGGCCGGAGGAGGCGAGGCTCTTTCCGA
>CM034008.1:4278177-4318252 GCA_019603395.1 Cyrtorhinus lividipennis
TCCCTTTTCCGACGGAGGTCCGACACGATGGCGGTGCGTGAGAACCCAGACTATTGGCCGTCGGTCGGGCGCGAACGGATCAACACTCGGCGACGGGGGATTTCAGTTCGTATAGGGGTCCACTGTTACGGGATAGGAATTGGCTGATCTCCCAATTCCCGAGTTCTCACCCTGAAGGAACCACGATACACTCGTTCCTTCAGGTCACTTTCACAACACCGGTCACAAGGGTTGAATTGCTACGGTCGGTGTTCCGCTTCGATGTTCCGTTCACTTCGCGTCGATGTCCCGGTTCACTTCGCGTCGATGTCCCGGTTCACTTCACTTCGTTGCCCCGAAACAGGTTGTTCCGCCCCGGAACAGGTTGTCCGCCCGAAACAGTTGTTCCGCCCCGCCCCTGCCTCGCCTCGTCCTCGCGAGCAGGGGGGGGCCAACCTCGTTTCGGAGATCCCAACTTTCCTTCACTTGAGTTCGGACACGAGCTTCATGTTCCTTCTCCAGTCCGCTCGTCAAGTCGCCTTCCCTTCTACTCTTCCCTGGGTGTCTTGCGCCGCCCATCGCCTAACCAATCCAATGAGGACACGCCCAGCTGGGTCAGGCGCTTGGAGAGGAGAGGGGTCGATCCGTACCCCGCCGCCGAAGTTTTCTGGCGGGGCGCTTGGAATCTGCCGCCCCGTTACACTCCTCCGATCTTTGGAGGCCGAGGTCTACCTCGGCAATTTTCCTTCCGGTGGGGGTGACTGGTGGCGAGGCATTGCGTCAGGTCGTTTTTCCGGCTGTCGGAGCATGATGGCGCTGATGTTCCAAGGTGGTTGCAATGGCGAGATGTGTCTTCACCTGGTCTTAACTTCTACTTCCCTACTATGCTGTAAACATACAAACCGGCCCTTTTTTTTAGTCTACTCTCACACTCCAACTCACACACATTTCACACCCTAGATTTTGCTGCCATTAAGAAAGAAAAGGAAAACAAAAGGGGGGGGGGGGGAGACCAGGGAGTCCTGTCACGACTCATGAGGCACGGTCATTAGTAAAACAAGGTAAGTACTTGTGTTGTGTGCATTTTATTTCCAGATCGGGGTTCATCATGGCTTCGTCCTCGTCTGATGGGCTGCTGTTTTGGTGCATGGTTGCGAATTCACTTGTTAAATAAAGAATAAATAATAAAATAAATAATAAATAAATAATAATTAAAAAAAAACAATTATAGAACCGATAGATCACTTTCTTGCGCACCAAGGACGATATTCCCCACGAATCGAGAAGAAGGACTTCCCAGTGGTAAGAGCTATGACGGGTCTGGAATCGGGATGTCAATTGGAGCTGAAGGCTCGTCGGAACAGTCCGGAACAGAGGGCCTCGGGACAAGTGTCGGAACAGTCCCGGAACAGAGGGCTCGGGACAAGTCTCGGAACCGTCCCGGAACAGACCCGGAACAGACCGGAACAGGGGGCCTCGGACAGTGTCGGAACAGTGCCCGGAACAGAGGCCTCGGAACAAGCCTCGGAACAGTCCGGAACAGACCCGGCGCCACAGTCTCGGAACAGAGGCCTCGAACAAGCCTCGACAGTCCCGGAACAGAGGCCTCGGAACAAGCCTCGGAACAGTCCCGAGGGCTCGGAACAGCCTCGGACAGTCCCGGAACAGACCGGAGTCTCGGAACAGAGGGCTACAGCGAGAGTGATGCTACTAGATAGAGCCCAGTATTTAAATTTCGATTTATGGAAGAAAGAAAAATGATACGGATTTGAAGTTAATTGACTCCTCACTCGCTTCCTCACACTCGGGCCGATTTGTTTTTTCTTACAATTTTAAATTTCGGAATCTACAACTAGCACAATTTAAATTTCAAGATTATAAAACGCACCCAATTCCTTCAGAGCTTTTTCTCACCAATATTCGCCTGGTCAAGATCACTGTTGTGGATACGACAGAAATCGAGATTTCTGAAATATCCCACGCTTGCCACCAAAAGATGTAACCCGCCGTTTCACCTAACGGGCTAGGATCCAGAAATAGACCTAGGCGAATAAATTAGTGGGAGACTAAAGACTTTCACTTACCGTCCGGAATGTCGGAGATGGTCGGTCATAGACGCCAAGACACCTGAATTTACCAAGCTCTGAGGAATGGGGTTTCTGTGATTGAAAGACAAGAGTTCAAAGATGGCTTATAATAACGCAATTGTTCGAAATATGAAATATGGAATGTCTCGGCGAGAAGGATACTGACTATGACTTAATCTAATTAGTGAGTAGGTAGAAGTGAAGGGCTGAGGCCAATGAATTTACGAGGTAGCTGAAGGCTCAGGAGTTTTGATTTGGAATAACGGAAAAATACAAGTGATTCACTAATGTCCTCCCTAATTCCTTTGCTTTCCTACGACAGACAAAAACCAAATACTACGGTCACAACGTACAATTCTCTGATCAGCTTTCTGGTGACTACACGTCAGGGCTTGGGCCAGATTTAAAGATTTGACTTTCGCGTTGCGAGGGTACGAGACAGTTATTTCGCCACTTACGTGCATCAACTCTTCGGATGGAGACAACAGGGTGATGTTTCTCACGAGATAGAGGTATTTCGCCACTTACGTGTTAACTCCTTCGGATGGAGACAACAGGGTGATGTTCTCTTCGCTGCTCGGCTACGGTCAGGGGAACGCCGTCCAGGCCGAGGAGGCGAGGTCTTTCCGACGGAGGTCCGACGACTGGCGGTGCGTGGAGAACCCAGACTATTGGCCGTCGGTCGGGCGCGAACGGTCACACTCGGGTCCGACGGGGGATTTTCAGTTCGTATAGGGGTCCACTGTTACGGGATAGGAATTGGCTGATCTCCCCAATTCCCGAGTTCTCACCCTGAAGGAACCACGATACACTCGTTCCTTCAGTCACTTTACAACACCGGGTCACAAGGGTTGACTTGCTACGCGTCGGGTGTTCCGCTTCGATGTTCCGGTTCACTTCGCGTCGATGTCCCGGTTCACTTCGCGTCGATGTCCCGGTTCACTTCACTTCGTTCCGCCCCGAAACAGGTTGTTCCGCCCCGGAACAGGTTGTTCCGCCCGAAACAGGTTTTCCGCCCCGCCCCTGCCTCGCCTTCTCCTCGCGAGCAGGGGGGCCAACCTCGTTCGGAGATCCCAACTTTCCTTCACTTGAGTTCGGACACGACCGCTTCATGTTCCTTCTCCCAGTCCGCTCGTCAAGTCGCCTTCCCCTTCTACTCTTCCCTGGGTGTCTTGCGCCGCCCATCGCCTAACCAATCCAATGAGGACACGCCAGCTGGTCAGGCGCTTGGAGAGGAGAGGGGTCGATCCGTACCCGCGCCGAAGTTCTTGGCGGGGCGCTTGGAATCTGCCGCCCCGTTACATAGGGGTTAAAATGTGTACATCAAAAATGGATATCGAGATTTTGGCGATCTAATCGAGTGGGGTATCATTTTCCACTAAATTTTGGACCTGAATCGATTGGAAGGGTCCGGGACCCGCCACACCCACTGTTTTCTCCATTTCCCCATGAGTCTCCATGCGCCTGGTCTAAGGAATAACCAACCAGTGTGAAAGAACTTGCAGAATTCTTTATTATTGCAACATCGGATTCAACCAAAAATGACATCCTATTGATCCTTAAAACTTTTTCTTTGTTTGCGCGCCACCGGCTCAGTGTGCACGAAAGTGAGGAACCGCCAAAATTGTCAGAAAGTGGATGCTTTAAACACTAAAGTGTGGCACACCGAATTTGCATTGCTTTTTAACGCTGATTCACTTGATGTTATTTGTTTTCATGATTCATCAATTTTTGCGGAATAACGTCCGATACTGGTTTATTTTGCGTAGTAAAAACCATCTCATTTTGCGCGTGTATTCTTCTTTTCACTCCACCTAGCCCTGCCCGATTGGAAAAGAGAGAAAGAAGATTGAGAATTATCCACGGAAAAAAACCTACAAACCGATGAAATTTTATGTGCAAACACACGGCATAAAGAGATGTTTTTTTTTGCGCAAAATGAACCTTTTTGTAATTATTCCGAAAAGAGAATTGAGTCGAATCAAGAAACAATAACATCACGTGAATCAGTAATCGAAAAACTATAAAGATTCATGTGCCACACTTTAAGGTTCACCATTATCCACTATTTGATTATTTAGGGGTTGCGCAACACTGCATGTTTCGTTGAACTGGTTGCGCGCAATAAAAACATTTGTTGAGGGATCAAATTTTCATGAAATGTTGATTAAAATCCGTATCTGCACAAAAAATGGAGGTCCCTTATTAAAATAAAGTTAGTTCACTTGCGCAAGGTTGCGCTGTATGCGGGGTGCGCAGATATAATTTTAAAGAAAATATGATGGTTTAAAAAAAATTGTTGGTTATCCCATTTTGGAGGATTTCAGGAGGGAGACAACTGTGGGACTTTTCTGCATAACATCATATTTTGTAGGTAGCTATATTAACTTTTTATCGAAGTTACCTATTGGCGTTTATTTGAAGAAACCCCTGTGAAACTGCGTTTCTTCAGGAATACGGCAAGAAGGCACCACCTGGTTGCCATTTTCGCGCGAGTCTCTGTTATACCCACCTACGAGGTGATAAGATCCCCTGATGCTATAAGGGGGTGGAAAGACACTTCCGAGAACCAACTTTATTAAAAGGAATGATAGTTTATATTTTATACCTCGGTCGTATTAGAGGAGATCTCAAGAGGGGGAGAGAAGATTACTGTTGTACCCGGAGTTTTGGATCGAAGGACCAACTCGGAATCAGAATCGGAGTTTTTAGTGGGTGTGGGGATGGGGAGGGGTGGCTTACCTCAACCTCAATATTCACCGAGCCCTTACAGATTGTCTACTCCTTTGGAATACAAAGCGAGCAAAGGGATAACGGAAAGGGATTTGACCGCCTTTGGCCAGTAGGTAATCATAACTTTTTATTCCTTTTTCCCTTCTGCATATCCTCCGTACTTTCATTTCTATCTTTCAATTCGTACCCCCTTCTTCTCCACTCCTGATTTGCCTCGTTTTTTCTTTTATCTTGTTCTTCCGCGTTCTTGTCTTCTCGATATAATATCCACTCGGTTTCTCGTACTGGCCAGGACCTGATCGTGGTTGTCACATCCTATCCCCTGGATCAGCAAATCAGAGCAATAATTGCTGAACTAGCAGAAACCTCTCTCAATAATATTGTCGAAGCCCAGCTAGGGATAACTCGTGAACACGCTTCACGTGATGAAGCATATTCTCCAATACCGCTCAGTGTGAATGACGTACCTGGTTGAGAAGAACTATCTAATATCTTTCTTACTTCAAACAATGATTATCACATGCCCACAGTGGCGAACACCAAATTGGTCCAAAAGGATTCCAACCTACTCACCAGCAGCATGTCTTGACAGAAGATCCTTCAAAGCGTACGTGGGTCCAACAACTTCTACAGCTGACACTCGGACAGAAAATCGCGCTCCAGTCTTCTGCTTCTGTTCTGCGATGCATCGAAATAGCCATGAAATAGCTGTCGGTATGACGCCCAAGTTGTCGGGCCGTCCAATCATCGTGCTCGTTTTCCAATTTCGAATGGCCAAAGGAGAAATGCACCCGTCGGTACCGTTGATGACGGCGTGAATTACATCAGTCAGTGCCGTAGCACACAAATCACTCTGAAACAATCGAACAATTTGTTATGGAATGATGAGAAACACAACAATCCTTAACCAGAAAACAATAAGGAGGATACCACAAGTCTTTGGTTTTACTTGATCCCTTCTCAAATGGCAAATACCTTCTGAACCTATCTCAGATCGTTATGACTGAATCAGTCGTTTCTAGTACTTCCCACAATACGTCTGGCGTCCCTCGGGCTCCCATTGGACCAATCCTTCTTTCTCACATTTGAATAACTATTTATGTTTTCCCTGCCATTCGGTATTTGCTCTTTGCTGACGACTGAAGATTTTTTCTCAGATTGATTCGTCTAGTGATAGCAGATCCTGCAGGCAGCCTTGGACTCAATGTCCAATTGGTTGTGGGGTGGATTGGTTACGATTGATACATGGAAGATATGCAGTAATTACCTAATCAAAAGGAACGACTCTAACTCGTTCACTGGTATAGTCTGGAAGGCCAGCAGAATTGCCAACTACGCTCATTCAAAGATCTTGTGGTGGTAACTTTTGTTTTTTGCCTTGACTGTCACATGTGATGGACATTTGCTCCAGAGCTATGAGAAATCTTGGCTTCCATGAGGAGCGCAGACGAGATGATTCCGCCTTGGCTCCTTTTAGTAAACATGGTCCACTCAATCTGAGTATGGTTGATCGTAACCCATTCTATGCAATGCCTTGGACCACAGTTCCCGCGAAATTTTTACGTTTCGTTGCATTAGCAGGGTGTGGATGCGGCCATTTTGACTTTGGACTGATACCCCTCCATGCACCGTGCATAAATTGATTGCTTGTTTTTTGCATAGACTCCAACACTTTTGCAGCAATCAACTTTACCGGAAACGTACAGTACCGTACCGCTCCACCAACATTGGTAAACCATCGATCATTTGGTCAAAAAAACAAGCAGGTTCCAAACCGGTAACGTTAGCAGTCTTCAAGAGACATGTTTTACAACTAATTTGTAACAAAAAATGTCTCATAGGACTTTTTTTAGTAGCTTCGTTTCCGAGTTTTTCACGATTAACGTTTTTTTTTCGTGTTTTCAACCTGACGTCACTAAAACGGCCATAACTACCTAAATTTACAAAAAAATTTCAAATCTGAGACGACTGACGAATCCCCGTGTTCTTTCTTGGAAAAACGTTCCCAGGATTTCAGCTTTCCATCAGTATATTCAATTTTATTTTGTGACAAAATTCAGGGGTGAAAACGACGTTATAAGTTGAAAGGATGAGACAGTTTCACCCACATCGTGGTCTTTCATGAAGGTACCAAATTCCACGAAGCTGAATGGTACGGTAGGTATTGAACTGGTAAAGTTTGTGTTGTTTGTGTTTACCTCATGTTTTGTTCAATATTTCACATTAGCACCTTACCTACTTACGTTCAAGGAATTGGGAGTGTCAAAATTTAATTCAGCTTGAAAAAAAATACCAACCTTACCATTCAAGACCTTGAAGTTACCATTCAGGTTCGTGGAATTCGGTACTTTCATGAAAAACCACGATTTTACTGATAATGAGTCATTTTGGTTGGTTAATCCTTGAATAATCAACCTATGTTTTCATGCAAAAGGTCAATCTCTTCGTTTCGCCCCAACATTTTTTTCTGGGCGTTTCAAGGTGCGGCGGGTCCCAGACCCATTCCAATCGATTCAGGATCCAAAATTTAGTGGAAAATGATACCCCACACACCCAGGTATCGGAAATATCGAAAACACATATTCGAAATGTGTAATATATTCCCAATTTGACCCATAACTTCTTCCACTGGGTGCCAATCGTTCTGGGACCCACTTCATTGGATTCAGCGTCCAAAATTTAGTGGAAAATAAGACCCCACTCGCCTAGATCGCCCGAAAATCTCGAAAATCCATTTTTCGAAGTATACATTTTGACCCCTACCCCGCCTAATTGGGTCCGATTGGGCTGAAGAGCTTCGAGGACCAACTAGAGCCGGAAATGGGTCCCTGACCAAAATTTTAGATTTTTAAAAAAATTTTCTACTGCCAAATTGGCGTGGGCGGCGGACGAAGTACGGTGGACGGACATTTTGCTAATTTTGATCTAGACACCTTGAAACGCTCAGAAAAAAATTTTGAGCCTCATAACCGGTCACATTAACTGTGTGCATGAAAACATAGGTTGATTATTCAAGGAATAACCAACTAAAACCGCCACATATGTGACTTGTAAATCAATTCTCTATCAATTACAAGCATCCCTCTGATTCGGAGCACCCAACATGGTCGGAATCACCTAGAGTTTCAGAGGTCTTAAATAAATTATAACATCGACTTAATGGTTGGTTATTTATTGAATAAGTTTGTGATTAAATGTATGAGGTTAGTTCAGATAGGTCATGGTAAATAGTACAGAGTAGCTGCACTAAATATGTTAAGTAATGCTACGCTTCCCCAAATGGATATGTTATATGTCTCCTTTGAAAAAGAGGGGGTAGCACTTAACGGGTAAAGATATCATAGTATGAGAACTCCCGTCGTGTTTTTAAACGGATCGCAGGCACTCCTTCGATGACGAACAATATCTTACAAGAACGGAAGGGAAAAAAAGGGCTGATGTTTTTAAACCATCAGAGCGTGGTTTTGTGACAGAGTGGCCCCGAGCTGCCCTCTTAAGGGTGCATCGAACCATGAGGAATGGGCAGAGAAGAAGCATTCCTCTAAATATTCTGTTATACTTCCACAATGCGATTACGAAGGCATGGAATTGCACCTCCCTCGCAACAATATGGGAAGAGAGAAGGAGCGGTATGCGAAATTTCCGAGATGAACCTCACAACCCTTATCAACGTTGAAACACCTCGACCTTTCTACACGACGGTTCAATTCATTCCCTTGGGCCCTCTCTACTTGAAGTTAGTCGCTCATGTCCAATGCTCGAGCACCATTGAGGAAAGATTTCTGAATGGTGCCTTCTACCCGGCCGTTTCTACCAAGCTTGAGTGGAAATTTGGTAGAAAGGAAATTTCCAGCCCCGCAAGTCTATTCAAAATCATCCAACAAGTGATTACCTCCAACTCAAATGGATTATAAAAAAACGCTGCAAATTTTTACACAGGGGTTGGTTATTCCTCGGACCAGGCGCATAGAGACTCATTTCTTCAACATGGGGGTAATGGGGAAACAGTGAGTGCGGCGGGTCCCAGACCCATTCCAATCGATTCAGGATCCAAAATTTAGTGGAAAACTATACCCCACACGCCTAGGTAGCAGAAATCCCGAAAACACATATTAAAATGGAGGAAATGGGGATAACGGTGGGTGCGGCGGGTCCCAGACCCATTCCAATCGATTCAGTGTCCATGATTTAGTGGAAAATGATACCCTACACGCCCAGGTACCAGAGATCGGGCTGAAAAGCTTGGAGGACCGTCCTAAGCCGAGAACAGACCCCTGACCCAAATTTCAGATTTTTAGAAAATTTTCTACTACCAAAAACGGCGTGGACGGCGGACGGCGTACGGCGGACAGGCATTGACCATTTTTGATCTAGACATCATGAAACGTCCAGAAAAAAATTTTGAGCCGAATGGAGAGGTTGACCATTTGCATGAAAACATAGGTTGATTATTCAAGGAATAACCAACCAAAAACGCTGCAAATTCTTACACAGGGGTTGGTTATTCGTCAGACCAGGCGCAAGTAGACTCATTTCTTCAACATGGGGGAAATGGGGATAACGGTGGGTGCGGCGGGTCCCAGACCCATTCCAATCGATTCAGGGTCCATGATTTAGTGGAAAGTGATACCCTACACGCCCAGGTACCAGAAATCTCATAAACACATATTTAAAATGGGTAATATATACCCAATTTGACCCATAACTTCTTCCAGTGAGTGCCAATCGACCTGAGACCCATTTCATTGGATTCAGCGTCGATGATTTAGGGGAAGATGATACCCCACACGCCTGGGTTCCCGAAATCTCAAAAACACATATTCAAAATGGGTAATATATACTAATTTGACCCATAACTTCTTCCAGTGGGTGCCGATCATTCTGGGACCCACTTCATTGATTCAGCGTCCAAAATATAGTGGAAAATAATACCCCACTCGCCTAGATCCCCCAAAATCTCGAAAATCCATTTCCAAAAAACACATTTTGACCCCTACCCCGCCCAAATTTGGTCCGATCGGGCTGAAAAGCTTGGAGGACCGTCCTAGGCCGGGAACAGACCCCCCGTACGCCGTACGCCGTCCGCCTTCCCCCGTACGCCGACCACGCCGTTTTTGGTAGTAGAAAATTTTCTAATAATCTGAAATTTGGGTCAGGGGTCTGTTCCCGGCCTAGGACGGTCCTCCAAGCTTTTCAGCCCGATCGGACCAAATTTGGGCGGGGTAGGGGTCAAAATGTGTTTTTGAAAAATGGATTTTCGAGATTTTGGGCGATCTAGGTGAGTGGGGTATCATTTTCCACTAAATTTTGGACACTGAATCAAATGAAATGGGTCCCAGAACGATCGGCACCCACTGGAAGAAGTAAGTTATGGGTCAAATTGGGTAAATATTACCCATTTTGAATATGTGTTTTTGAGATTTCTGATACCTGGGCGTGTGGGGTCTCATTTTTCATTAAATCATGGACACTGAATCGATTGGAATGGGTCTGGGACCCACCGCACCCACCGTTTTCTCCATTTTCCCCATGTTTATGCGTAAGTTTCCATGCGCCTGGTCTGACGAATAACCAACCCCTGTGTAAGAATTTGCAGCGTTTTCAACTTAATATGTAATTCTCATTCCTAAATTTTGTCATAATAACAAATTTGAATATACCGTTGGAGAGCTGGTAATTCGTCTCAGTCAGGGGAAAAGTCCTATGAGACATTTTTTTGTTGAAAGAATCTGAATCAAGAATTTTTTGTAGAATCTGCCTCTTGAAGGCAGTTAACCTTATCGGTCAACACCCAGTATATGAAGGTGACTCGGTTCTGATGCTGTTCGAGATATATGATGATTAGGTGGTCACTAGGAGGACAGGGATTGCCGCAACAATAGGTTTGTTCAGGAAGCTCGGCCCGTTTGGGGAGGGGTCAAATGGGCATATACCTTTCTATTTCGAAAATGGGGTTTCGAGACTATTGGCTACCTAGGCGTGTGGGTTTTCATTTTACACTATAGTATATGCCTAAATTAGAACGAGTCTGGGACACTTCACACTCACTGTTTTCCCCGTACTCCTGCTTCAAGAAATGACCAACCATACTGGTAAAATCCGCGGCGGTTTCCTAAATTGTTATCATTGCATAATGTGAATGCCTTGTAATTACTGCTGAGTTAGAGAACCGCTTTAGATTTTACGGAAAAAATAACGTGTTGTAACATGTTATGTACTCATGTACAAACTAAGGGAATCCCTGGTTGAAAATATTTGTTATTTTCTTTTAGAAACTTCAACCGATGACTGAGGAAGAAATAGAGGAGACTATTAAATCGTGGGCGTTGAACAAGGGCATTGGAGAGACTGTCCTTCATAGAGCCTCGAAAAACGGTTTGATTGTGAGTTTCATCTCCAGGTTGCTTTTTACCCATCCTCGTATTCACCTTTTGTAATTTTTGTAAATTTAACGCGAAACCCGATTATTTTCAGGATGTGGTTCGTTACCTTCTTGACAAATTAGAACTCGACCCGAGCCCTAGAGACAACGCAGGGTATACTCCTTTGCACGAAGCCTGCTCCAGAGGGCACGTGCCTGTCGCTCACCTCCTACTGAATTATGGTGCTAGCGTTGAAGATTCGGCCTTAGGAGGTGTCAGGTGGGTCTCACTGCTCTTGTACTTTTGATACTGCAAGGGGGTGCGCAAAAGATGCTTGTTGAAAACTTCCCCCACGGATTGCAGCGATCCCCGTTGCTGTCCACTAACGCATTTATGTTGTTGCTAAAATGTCTGAGGCCTGCATTATCCTTTAGTTGTCTTATGTTCGGATATTCTGTACTCTGATCTGTTATTGTAAGTATTGCAACTGATTGTGTTCCCTATTGAGATCCTTGGAAGAATGATGATACTAGAATGGTTCTGCTGGATTGGCTCTTAGAAGAACGTACGGTAAAGGGCAAGGAACTTTATTAGCAGAAAAAAAAGTACATGCAACCAAGTTAAAGATGACCAGCCAGACTGATGATGTCAGGTTGATAACTGCACAGTGAGTGGAAATGAACATTGGCGAAGGAAACGATTAAAAAACTTGAAAACTCAAGATTTTTGAACAAAACAGCTCATTTGCAGCAAAAAAAACTCGTGATTGCAAGTTGTATACTGTGAATTAAAACATTGGTCTTGTGACAGTCTGGAAAACAACATGGCAGTGGGTTGAGACTCCAGACAAGATCTATCAAACACTGATAGCTGATTGGTCCGAATTGTGTGCTTGTGCACCCCTGCAGTGCTGCTAGGGATGGCTGTCCATTATCACTACAAACTGTGGGGTTGTTTTGTCTATGAAGTAAACCAGCCCTGGAAAAGACTTCTTACTTTCAGTGGTTGGGCATACTTGAGGAATAAGTGGAATGCTGGGGACTTGATGCTACAACACCCCCATTCCTGCATAGGCGATTCAGCTCCTTTTCACCCTGACAATTTTGGGTATTAATGTTAATTGATTTTTAGCAATGTTATGTTTTCCTCTTGGTTATTGGAGGAAAATAGAATATTTTAATTAATCACACGAAAACTCCAGAAATATCCCCAATACCTTCAAAGGGGCTCTAGTATTTGGTAATCACGACGGATTAATTATTTTAATAATTTGTAATACTTTTTGAACACGCACGATGAATATAAGTTTCAAGTTGAGTCGAAGTTAATTGAAGGGGAAAACGCTCGTTGCAGATGCGTCAGCTCCCACAAATTTCTCTAACACCTTCTGTTCGTGTTTTTGGTTTTCATAATAAGGAGTCCAATCATAAGCTACTAAGATTTCCTGCTACGAAAACGGAGTCGCAAAATGTAAGAACACCCGCAACCTACATTTTCACGTTTTCAATTTCAAATCTTTCTGTCGTTTTCAGGCCGCTGCATGAAGCCGCAGAAAATGGTTTTACTAAAGTAGTTAGGCTGCTCCTCGACTATGGAGCGGATCCTCTTCTCGCAACATATTCTGGTGCTACGGCGCTGTCCTTGGCGGCCGCCGACGAGGAATCAAGACTGTTAATGGAACAGCACATTACTCAAAATGGCTCTATTGCTTCCTCCGTCCAACACGACATGGGTAAATTTTTTTTCTCAATGAGCTTTTAATTTGAACCATTAATACCGCCCTCCATAATTTCTGGATCCGCCACATGGTTACTTCATATTTTTCTTTTTCGCTTCGCCTTCAGCGGAACCCGAGGACGTGGGTTTGGATAATTTCGAAATTGAGGAGTCGGACTTCCCGCTACCGACTCTATACAGGCTTAGCGGCGAGTCTCGGTTGGACTCCTGGGTGTTGTTACACGAGTTGATGCCCCACGTCAACGTGACGTCGAAAGAAGCGCTGATCAAACTCTGAGACCCAACACCGGCACCCTCATTCGGGACATGAAACTACACGATTTTTTTGCCAAGGCGCATTCGAGGTGAGTTGTATTTCCTACTTGGTCCAGTTGTAAGGAAACCTAAAAAGTACCAATGTGGTAGAGTTGTAAGCTTATGAAGCTGCCGCTTTTCAAAAACAGAATTTGTGATTACCTAGCTATAATAAAATATTTTTGGTAGTAGTTGAGTGGTGGACCTAGAGCTCAGCCAGTGATCGCCCTCCCTAGCGCGTCCCTGTTGGGTGAATTAAAAACTACACCTCTTTATTGTCTCATTTCTTTCATGCAGCAATGTGGGATCCTCACGCCTCTAACTATTTACCAAAACCTCCAAAATAATTATGAAATAGACTCTAGTGTACAAAGTTTGAGGTTGGATTTGTGCAACGTTGCCAACGCCATGCTTGAATTTCTGGTCTGTTCCCAATTCAAGTTCAATCAAATTTTTTCAAATCCCGCTTCGTGTTCACATTTTTTGTTCTTCTTCTTGGTCACAGTTTACAGTCGCAAGGGAAAACGGTTTATACAAGTAGAACAAGTAGAAAGGCGTGGGGAAAGATGCCAAATCTGTGGTGTTCTGGAGGTACTGAAACGGATGAGACCTTCAAACTCATTGTTTTCGTATACTCTTGCTCCTAGGAATAATAAACCATCGTGGAAGAATTTGCCGCTTTTTAACTTAATTCCTAAGTCTAAAATGGATGGACACTGTCCTCGCTGTACATCTGCTCTCATTTCACAATCCTCTTAATTTCACAGAGGGATCAAGTCCGCTCCACCAACCGAATGCCCCAACGCTACGCCTAAACTCACTCTCGTCAAATACACGGACGAAATCAAAAAATTGTTGGACGTCGAGACGACCACCATCCCGCGGTGACCACGAGGCTCTGCAATGACAAAATCTCCTCAAATATATCACTTCCTCGTCTTCTTCTGTACATATTTATACTACAGGCGCGATGTAATGCCTCTACGTTCGTCGGAATATATTATATTTTGTTGTAGATAGCTTGAATACAATCTAAACAGTAAGTACCTATTTAATCAATGAAAAACTGACGATATTATTATTTTTAGCTGTGTATTTCAATGAATTTTACTGTTAACTGTATATTTCTTCCTTTGGTTCAATTTTTACATTACTTTCAAAAGAAACTATGAGTCTTCGAACGTTTCGTTCTAAACTGCTGGTTTTTCAACATTGTTTTTCGAGTTGTTTTGTGGTTGTAGTAGTTTTAGTGGAAAGTTGCTTGGCGTTGAAGCTAACGATAGCGATAACGGGCAACTCTTGTATTCACGATGTCCCACTCTGTTCAAAATGCTTGAAAATAAGTGTTCTGCCTAGATCATATTTTATGATAGTACGATGCAATTCTCGATTGTTATTGAAGTTAATCCGTTGTTACGTAGTGACATTTAAAATTGGATTTCTCTTTAAATGAATTTGACCGTGCTTAGACAACTCTTTCTCTTGTTTATTGTTATTTATTTACTGTTAAATTTGACCAGTGAATTTAAGCGAACTCATCTTCAAATTAGTGTGAGTCTGTGCACCCAAGCGTGCGCTGCCGAGCCGATTTTGATGAGGATGTTATGGTGTAGTGTAATATTTGTGAAACGGAGGGGGGGGGGGGGGGTCGAAACCCGGGCATGTGGAGATTTTTATCCTCTAAAAACCTCATCTCTTTTCCCATGGTGGCGCCCAGCCTGGTACTGTTTAGCACATTACAGCTGGGTTCCAATTCTGCCTGCAGTTTCCGTTGCCGGGCCATTTTCTCAGCAAACCTACCTGTTGCCCTTGTGAATGGTATAGATATGGGCCAGTTGGAGGGTAAACTCAATTTTCTGTGTCGTGATGCCTTAATGTCCGACTATTTTCTCCTCCAAGTTTCATCTTGAATGGACAATAGGTAACGCAGTGCTTTTTAAGTGCTCCATCAGTCAATTTACTCAAGTGGTACTGGGTTACCTCTATCGACCGTTGACGACTCGTTCGAGTCTTCTTTGACTTGGTAGGTCACAAGCAAAGTGTTTAAAAATTATCCTTTCAGGTCTTCTGTGGACCACATCATTCCTAGGAGCCTACGAAACCTTCAAACGTTGGTTTTCTCACAACAAACAAAAAACGTTGTCTATGTGACAAGGTATTGCAGCGCTGGCCGACTCCCGGCGGGATTTCGGGCTACATAGAATTCTAGAGGGCTGTTTACACGCTAAGACATATCGTAGCGATTTCTCGACGACCTGAATTGCATTAATAAATTCGAGTGGAGTGTCATTTACACGCTTGTAACGTTTTCGTCTCGTCTCCAGCAATCTACCTCATTTGAAAAGCTAGACGAAGTAGTGTTGTTGAGTTTGATGATCAGAGGTTTAGCCAACAAAATGGGAAGATCCTAAAAACCTCGATCCATATGGACCCGCGAGTGGTTATTGAAGAGAGCATTGACTCGTGTGAAATTATTTCATATGAACGGGACAACAAGCCCAATTACAGATAATAGAAAAAATGCATTCGCACGCAGTCCATGAGTTAGAGATAGTAAAGGGATGAAGGTTCAACACTGTAAAGGTACCAAAGACAAGTCAGGGGAGTGAGAAAATTTAAGTGAGACAGGACCGAAGAGAGCGAAGGGCAATCGAGATCAGGTCGATGTCAAGCTCGGCTGACAGCAGGTTAGCCATTCTGGGAAGTCGGCAGATAGGACGAGAACGCATGTAGTTGGTAGGTGAGAATGGCACAGCAAAGAGATCGCACGAGCGCAGGCCAATTTGGGGCACTCGCAGGCCAAACTGGGCAAGCAAAGATTGGGCGTCAATGCGCCCAGAGATGATGCCGTGCATGAAGGACATCTCCGCGAGAGGACGGCGGGCAGAGGGGCTGAGCAGGTGAAACTGCTGACCCAGGGCACTGTAGTCCACGTTCTCCCGACAAACCCCAAGCTTTGAGGCCACGGAGGGACGTCTAAGAGCAACACTATTGATGGTATAGGGTGCTTATGAAGGAACACCAGGCGGTGATACGTCATCACTGAACATTTGTCTGGGTTGAGGGAAAGGCCAGCATCCAAACACCACTGGGTGAAGTCATCGCCAAGATGCGACCCCTGGGGAACACCAGACGTGGAGGTGAAGGCTGCAGAAACAGCACCACAAAACCCTGACCGGTGACAACCGACCCGTAAGTTAACTCTGTGTCCAGGCAAGAAGACTACCAAAGACACCCAGAGACTCAAGTGCGCTTAGGACGGTGCTATGAGGAATTCGGTCAAATGCCTTGGAAAAATTGGTGGACACAGTCAACCTGGGCCCCAGCTTTGATAGTCTGAAGGATGCATTCCTGGAAAGGTAGGAGGTGTCCCTAGAGAAGGCCAAAAAGAAACCCATGCTGCTCAGGGACGATGCAAGGCGCAATGATGGGTGAGATAAGGCCAACCACCATCCTTTCAAAAAGGAATTGTGGTCCTCCTTGGGAATTGTGGAGAGGGATGTGATGGGGCGAAAGTTGGCGATATCTGACCGATCACCCTTCTTGTGGATGGGAGTAATGAAGAAGTGTTTCCAGCAGCCTGGGAATGATCCAGCGGTCAGCATCATCAAACAGGAAAAACGCACGAAATCGTTGAATTCAAGGAAAGTAGTGGTACCTGTCGCACTACAAGATTGCAAACCCAAACCGAGAGAAATCCGTTCCCCGCGTTCACAAGCTCCAACATGTAGCTACAATTCTCGGAAATTTCGGATCAACCGTCCAATCCAACTCCAATTAATCACTACTACGATGTCCCATTTACAACCAATGATATATTGTAACTCGATCGCTACGATAAATTGCTCCAATGTATTGGAGCGTGTAAACTGGTCTTGAGGAACTGCATGGTTTTTCCATCGCAAGTGATAAGCATTCCCCATCAAGTCGGCTCATCAAATTTTTACAACCTGATAAATTCAAATCTTTGTACGAATTTCTAAAAGCAATACTCTGAAGTATTTTCCGCTCTCGGAAAACTCAAATTATCGTAGGTACCGTACTATACAGCAGTTATTTATTTTATTTTAATTTTCATCTTTTTTAAGGGCAAGAGATTGACAAGTTTGAGGCACGTGACTCTCTAAGATTTTAATTCACCTCTGTTGATTTATACCATTTCTCTTGAGCTAGTTTCATACTCGTATACAACTGCAGCACGACGTGATGTTCCTACAAATGCTTGCATGCTGCGCTCAGTGAATTGATTGTCAACAATACCATTTTGATAAGAGCACCACGCATGCGCTACTTATATAAAGCTGCGCACGTATGTAATGTCTCGATCAGACTCTGACCTACCGCACTCTTATCTCCCTTTTGAATAGCTGCTATAACACCTCCCCCCCCCCTCCCATACTACTACGTTGAGAAGGTGCTGCGGAATTTGCACGAGTGTGAATCGAGCTTCAGATAGAACCTGACTACCCCGCATGCGTGTCTTCTGACGAATCACTGTTCATTATTTCCCTATCGAATGTAAAACTATTATATTGGTGTAATTGAAAGGAAACTCGACTTTTAGAGCAATGTCTAAGGGCTTATCCACCTTGAAACAACTGTGATGGAATTTTCAATTTGCTGTATATAGGTGCATTTATAGTCGTTGAAAATGTGCAATTTACATACATTATATATTTGTTTATCTAGAAAAGTGGAAGAAAATGTTATTCGGTTTTTCTTTTCTCAAGTCAAAACAATCTGATGTGATCGTAGTGATAAGAGAAAAAAAAAATACAATTCCTTATTGACGTTGGTCTATTCACTTCCCCCAGTTTGGATGAAACTACAATAATATTTGTCTCGTTAAATGGCATTTTTAAAAAAATCTGCAAATTCTTACACACTGGGTTGGTTATTCCTCGAATGGGGGAAACAGTGGATGTGGTAGGTCCCGGACCCATTCCAATCGATTCAGGGTCCAAAATTTAGTGGAAAATGATAACCCACACGCCATTCGTCCTAGTCTAGATTAAACCGTGGCGCAAGTGGCTAGCGCGTTCGGCAGTAACCGGTAGGTACTCGGTTCGAGCCCCCAAGTCGGAGCGAAATTTTTGTTTTCTGATTTAGTTTTTTTTACCCATAAATTGAACAATAAATTGACCAATTACTTCTTCCAGTGGGTGCCAATCGTTCTGGGACCAATTTTATTGGATTCAGCGTCCACAATTTAGTGGAAAATGATACCCTACTCGCCTAGATCGCCCAAAATCTCGAAAAATCCATTTTTCAAAAACACATTTTGACCCCTACCCCGCCCAAATTTGGTCCGATCGGGCTGAAAAGTTTTGAGGATCCATCTCGGCTGGAAACAGACCGCTGACCCAAATTTCAGATTTTTAGAACATTTTCTACTGCCCAAAACGGCGCGGACAATGGAGGGCGTACGGCGGACGGACATTGACCTTTTGGTTGGTTATTCCTTGAATAATCAACCTATGTTTTCATGATAATGGTCAACCTCTCCGATTCGGCTCAAAATTTTTTTCTGGACGTTTCATGATGTCCTGATCAAAAAAGGTCAATGTCCGTCCGCCGTACGCTGTCCGCCGTCCATTGTCCACGCCGTTTTTGGTAGTAGAAAATTTTCTAAAAATCTGAAATTTGGGTCAGGGGTCTGTTCCCAGCCGAGATGGGTCCTCGAAACTTTTCAGCCCGATCGGACCAAATTTGGAGGGGGGAGGGGTTTTTTGAAAAATGGATTTTCGAGATTTTGGGTGATTTAGGCGAGTGGGGTGTCATTTTCCACTAAATTTTGGACGCTAAATCCAATAAAATGGGTCCCAGAACAATTGGCACCCACTGGAAGAAGTTATGGGTCAAATTGGGTATTTATTACCCAATTTGATTATGTGTTTTCGGGATTTCTGCTACCTAGGCGTGTGGGGTATCATTTTCCACTAAATTTTTGACGCTGAATTCAATGATGTGTGTCCCAGAACGATTGGCACCCACCGGAAGAAGTTATGGGTCAAAATGGGTATGTATCCACCCATTTTGTATGTGTCAGGATTTCTGGTGCCTAGGCGTGTGGGGTATCATATTCCACTAAATTTTGGACCCTGAATCGATTGGAATGGGTCTGGGACCCACCACACCCACTGTTTCCCCCATTCGAGGAATAACCAACCCGTGTGTAAGAATTTGCAGATTTTTTGATCAGGACATCATGAAACGTCCAGAAAAAAAATTTGAGCCGAATCGGAGAGGTTGACCATTATCATGAAAACATAGGTTGATTATTCAAGGAATAACCGACCAAAATCCGTATATTATCATTTCAATTCTTCTGCAAATGATCGTGAAACAATGTGGTAAAATTGGGTTAATCACCTTTCGTTGTGATAATCGAGTTATCAAAGTAATCAAATCTCGTGTGTGGTTTATTAAGTAAGTACATAATGGATTGAAGGGTTGTTTTAGGGACTTGGGCTTGGTGAGAACCTGACATCGTATTTGCTCTACATTTTCAACAGACTCAGCTGAAGACTCGAGACAGGCTAAATACATATCATCCAGACTAATGTTACCACTTAGCTTTATTATCACTTCCTTTTTTACATATAATTATTACGTTAATTCAGTCGAAAAATGTGACATCCATCAAATTTTTTGTAGGCACTCCCTATGAGAATCTGAGAATCCATAGCGAAAAAAAGTAGAATTGTAATAATTACGGGTGAAATAAGATTAAATAAATTGAAGAACGTCTTAGTGTCAAGGCGGAACGAGGGAAAACAGGTTGGCACGATGAAATTATCAAAACGTTACTGAAACACCACAATAGGTTGACTTGATGGTAGTTATTAGTACAAATACAACTTTTCCGGGGATTTTTCGTAAGGAAAGATGAAAACACTTAACAAAGACATTCTGAGATTGATTTAGAGATACCGTGAAAGCCCTCAACACGATGATACGAACTGATTATGGATTCTCTGCGTCAAATGTTCACTGTTTGAGTTCGATGACTTGGCTATCAGACGTCAAGCGACTTCCATGGCGGACCCGGTCGGTTGTTGGATGCCGCTCGTCGAACCGTTGGAAGAATGGCCGATGATAGAGATATCGGCAGTCGTCGACTCGACCGTGGGACCGTCGTTGGCTGTTTCTTCGGCACCGTCAGAGTCGTCCCAGTTGATTTTGAAACGAGTGACGCGAGGTTCAGTGCCAAGGATGTTTCTCGTGACCTAAAACAACATATGAGCAAATTAGTTACAGGAGGCAAAACTTGGTGGATCCTTTCACATGGTTTACCAACCAAATATGCAGCAAATTCTTCCAAAATTGTCGATTATTCTTTAGAGCAAGATTGTGAGGAAAACGTAGAGAATGGTGCGTTCCGGACTCATTACAACCAATTCAGCATCCAAAATTTAGTGGAATATGAAATCTGACATGCTTAGCTCCCAAAAATCAAGTGTCAAGAAAAACACATTTTCTCCCATACCTTACCAAATTTTGGTCAATCGGGCTGAAAAGTTTAAAACTGGAAAGAGATCCCTAAGCGAAATTTCAGATTTTTGGGAAATTTTCTATTACCGAAAACGGTGTGGACGGCTACAGAAATGTTTTTAGGTTGGTTATTTGCCAAATGAAAATGGTTGATGTCCTCCATTTTCCTGGTTGACTTCTCACTATTGGGAATGGCATGAATAGCCAATCTTGTGTTCATAATTATACTACCCAGTATCGTGAATATTGAGTTGACACTCAGAGTTTATTACTAGCCCTCACTACCCATCAGGAAGGCAGTGGTTTCAGCTGATTCGACTTCTACTCAAATGCATGCCATCTTGGGATGCCGCTTCTTGTTCTTGTCTTCTCTAATCCCAACTTCCGAATTCATCCTGTTTCAAATACTTGGTTTCCTCACCTTTACTGAAGAAATATATTCTGTGTTGAGAACAAAGTAGTTTACTTCAGTATCAAGTAACGCAGACACCAGATTATTGGGTGAGTTCTTCAGTACTTCAATATTCTTGATTTCATACATACCCAGGTTACCTAGGGGCACTAGGTGGTAGGAATTTGATTTATCAAGAAATACTCACGAGTAAAATATGATTCTACACCATTTTACGACGACATTATTCCATGATTTCATGGTCAAGGTCATAAATGGTTGACCATCTCCAATTGGCAACAAAAAATGTTCTGGACGTTTTATGATGTCTAGAACCATAATGCTGCAAATTCCTTCACAGGGGTTAATTATTTCTTGGACCAGGAGCATGAAGAAATTGGGGGAAACAGTAAATGTGGAGTGTGACGGACTCGATTCAGCGTCCAACATTTTTAGTGGAAAATACCCCACACGCCTAGGTACCAGAAATCTTGAAACCCCACTTTCAAAATAGGTAGATAGACATAGGGCAAGCTGGCATCAGTGCAACAATATTGATTCTTCCTAATACAATCCGCGTTCTTTTTCCTTTCTAAAACTCTTTCAACTCACCTTATCGAATTGCGGAGTAGCTGGCGGGTTCTCACGAAGTTCAGGATCTGCGTATTCATTATTGACGAAAAATCCGACACGAACAAATTCCTGGCTGCGGTACGAGCACGTAAGAAGGACTACAGTGACTCCAAGAAAGTCTTCTACAGGGATTTTACTAACATCAGGAGGGTCGGCTTGGAAGACGAACATGTGCCTCCCTTCAGAAACCGGTCCAACGTATATTGTCTCGAGAACCTGGAAAAAGAATTCAGTTACCTAGTGAACAAAAAAGTTCACCTACGAGCAACAGTTATACGTAAACACAATCTGGGTTTCGCATAACCATCAATATCCGTTTTTGGAGTTCCCAAATATCGATGGGAATCCGTTTTGAGGGATTCTAGGTTATTTGCGGACTTGAGAACAGTGAATTATTCTACACGTGGAACCAATAAAAATATGTCGCTGTTTTCATATAATTTTCGCATGTTTGATGGCATTTAGATATTTTTCGCTTTCGCTTTCCACAATACGCCTTTTTTAATTCGGTGTTTGCTCATGAACAGATCACAAAACCGACGAATAGGGATAACAGGTAGGTAGCCTACGCAAACAGTAAACAGAGGTTAAAAAAATTGTGCACGCACGTATTGGCATGAAATGTCAAATTTCGGCAATGCCTAAAATAATGCTTATTGAATCAAATGATTACGAATCGATCCGAACTCTAGTTAAACTCTGATGGTCCTCACTTGATCGTGTTCTTCGGATTCGGCGGAACCCACGTAGATCATTTTCCATTCCAAATCTTCTTTCAACTCTTCGATACATTCGAACGTCAGTTCAAACTGAAATGGAGTGGAAAAGGAAGACGGATTGTCGAGAACGATGACGTTGCCGATTTGCACTTTGGCCATGGTTTTTTTCTGGAACAATTGGGTGAGTTTGTATTGGACACATTACTTTGATAGCAATGCAAATTAGCAATTCATGTGGCTGATACCCCCCCCCCCCCTTCAATTAGAAATCCGTTTAATTCGACTTCTCAAGATTCGTTTTCATTCATAACAGACATTGATTTGTTTTTCTTCACCCACCACTGTTAATGTATTTTATATTTTTGTTGAAGGTTGGCCACATTACTCTCATTGGGTATTGGTTTTGGATATTACATCCCTTATGGCGAGGTGTATCCCTGTCTCACTTTGACTGCCCAATGCCTTTTAGCATCGCCGTTTTATTTCCACCCGAAGACGCCGTTGTTACCAATTCAACAGCTTCGAGAGGCGACCTCAGGGCCGCCAGTTTCCTTTTGGTAAAAATTTGTGAACACACTCCTGTTTACGCAGTTAACCTGCTCCCCTTTCAAGCCCCTGAATGGTGCTTTATTCCTGCCACCATGGCAAACTCATTGCTGCTTATAGCAAGAGGAAGAAGCATAGCCCCTGGGTCGAGCTCCCCTTCAACTGTGACTCACTCTATTCAATAGGGGTGAGATACTCGCTGTACAATGAGTACCAACTGCTGCCCTAAGCATGTCTCAGTCTAACTCTGTAAAGAGTCCGTCCAAAAATGGGTTCGCCAGACGAGAACGTAGATCAATTGATTGCATTAGTTCAATGCAAACCAGTTCAGTCAGGTGCAACGGTGGAAAACCACGGTCCATCCTTTAAGAGAGATTAGGATGCAATCAATACTCCCTATTTCGTTTCGAATACTTTCGCGAGTTGGATTAAAACTCGGGCGACCGCACGCAAACCTGATAAGTACCTCAAAAACACAACAAAAATGTGGGGAATGATAGTAAAGTTTTGGCCCAGTGTAACACGTTAGTATTGCCCCCCACTGTCTAGCAGACGGCTGAAGTAGTAGAAACACTTCAAATCATTACACAAGGGTTTATAATTCCTGTGTATAGTAGGACACGGTGAGGATGAGGAATGGAGACAACTGAAGAGTCAGACAATTACTCTGATCTAAGGTTGAGAGGTTAGAAGTGGGTGATAAAGGGACAAAATTGAGTTCAACTGAAGGGTATGAGGATTTCATTGCATCTCGGTTCCTTAACATTCGATCAAAGTGTATATACCTGTAGAATTCATTAATCTTGAGTCGACTTTCTTATCTCAGTTAGCTGCTCGTCGACGTAAAGATTTGGACACAAGTAATGAATATGAATCAGATATATTGTTTACATTGCTGAGTGGATGTCCGCATCAAGAAACCGGATCCATGCACTATTTTCTGGAGTGTGTTAAAACTTAACACTTCCAAAACTTAATATCTCCAAAATGATACTTGCACTTATTTCATATAATACAAATAATGTAGAAAAGCATTTCTATAAAGATTTCTATTCATTCCTATTTTTTCCATCAGTTAGACGCTAGGGGGGGGAGATACTAAGGTATTACACTAAGCAACAACTATACTATCGCACCCCATATTTTTCAGACGCACAAATATATCAAAAACCCGCTCATTCTGTGTTTCAGTTGTATATAAAACGAAAGAGGATTCCGAAACACTAGCTAAATGTTCAAAAAGAAGGACCCTGCGTACGATTTTCTGATTGGAAGAAATAGTTCGTTTACACCTCTTCTACACGTACTTCATTGTTTATCAAACATACGATTTCTTGGTTACTCGCCTCCTCAAACAAGCTGATTTGAGAATTGGACATGGAAAAAATGTGATCGTATAGGTACGATATGAGCTCCAGTAATCCTAATCAGTCAAATTGGAGGGAAAGCCGCCATCGGAAGGTAGACAAACGAAGGTTAGAGTCCCAGAAAACTTCAGAAAAATAATTTCATTCTACTTGATTAGGACCGACGGGAGATATGAAATCAGCAAATAATTAACTGCATAGCCCACACAAATGGCAGAGTAATTAATATTTTGCCGATAAAACAATTAGCATAAAACCTAAGAATATGTCTTCAGACGGCTCCAAAAGAGGCAACATTTGGATCACTAATCACAGATTACTATTAACACTTACAATCAACAATAGGAGTTCGTCATAAGAGATATCTCAACTCAAGAACTACTCAGAACTGTATAGTTGAATGATGAAGGAAATTGCATCTGACGAGAGGAGACTAGATCGCAGGGGAACGCGGAACGAAGCGAAAACTCAAAAACTGAAAAAGTGAAAACGACTAATTCGGTTCTGAAGAAAACAACGTGTCAGTGTTGGCACGTACCAAGAGTCGCCAAGAAAATTTGACAATTTATAGCGACCCTATTGATAAAATTTGGAGTTACTAAAGATTTATATTTTTTCTATTTCTATTTTCCATTATTACAGAGATTACAACGATGAATGAAGGGAATTCAAATACCAACCTAATATTGTTGAACCAAATATCGAAGAAAATCTCAAGCTGAAGTGGAAGAAAATGGTATAAAAAAACGAGAGCATCACGTTGCCTCTTATAATGGGTATCAATTCACAAAACATCGATGTTTTTTTCTGTACAAACGTCGATCCACTAAAAATATGGCAGGAAGTATCGATGTTTGATACATCGATTGTTGAAAAAAAAGAAAATGTATTGTTAACTCAAAACATTGCCTCTTTTTTCCTCTAACATGTTTGGCTACATGTTACAGCCTTCTGCATAGTAAATCATGAAAAGAACGTGTAATTTAACAAGGAAACGCGTAAAAATACCACGAAGTTTAGGTTGTCCCTAGATCCAGCGATTCGAAGTATTTTGATCCAATCTGAAGAGTATCATTTTCATAGTAGGACAACAAACAACAGAGTAAGCATACATCGAACAAAAATAACTTTTTTTTACCCATAAGGGTACGAAGGTACCAATCTTAATTACTAAAACAACCAAACATAATGATATATTCTGAGAAAAAACATCGATGTCTGGTAAAAACATCGAAGGGTAACATGAATGAAAAGTATCGATGTTAGGGAGAAACATCGAAACGTCGATACCCACACCCGCACTTCTTCATTATTCCTATTCGGAATCGGAAATCGCTCGTTGACACCCGTTCCAGTACGAATCATCCGTGTTTTTTATATTACTACCGACTTTGTTTTTGAATTAATTTCGGTATTATGTCAACTTTAGGACAAGCTCTCACTGTCAGTGGGACTCGCACAACGGGAGGATCCGTGCGGTCGCAAAATGGTAAGCTTTTGGTCACATGAGTTTTGTGTGTAATGAGTCAGGGCAGGGGCACATGTGCCCATCAAACACACATTTTAGCTTGTGTGTAGGCCCTAATAACAGTCAGTGGGTGTAAATTCTGTGGATTTTTGCTAAAATTTGATTGTTGTGGGTTACGAAAAGACTTCGCTCTTGGAATTTCAACTTCATTCAACTCTTTTCTGCGGTGCCGATGCTGGATAGGCAACCCGAACGACTGCCCATTGTTCTGTGCAGGCGTGCGGAAATTGACAAATTAGAAAATGATTTGGATTGCATCATAAATGCTCGAAATTTAAAATTATAATACGATTTAAACACCTCAGCAGAAATACCCCTTTTATTCTACCCCGGGAACGTCCACGCTAGAGTGAAACGCCCTAAATTATAGAACGAAATTTCATGAATAACGTACGTGCCTTAAAATGTGAAAACGTCTTCTCTCATAATAATAAATACTAAATTGGCTGTATTTTAATTTTTTTTTTTTTTTTTTTTTTAGTAATGGCTGCCAGTTCCATCGCGAACATTGTCAAGAGCTCGTTGGGCCCCATCGGTATGGATAAAATGCTCATCGATGACATTGGCGTAAGTATCGCCACTAGAACATTTGTATAAATGTTGTCTTAAGGCCTAGTAGGTCTCTTGCATTCTACTGAGAGGTGTCCTTCGGTCAGCACTTGTTATTTAGGTCCATAGAACCTTCTCCAGTGTATTGTGGATTGTGATGTGTCTGTCCAGTCTCCGAAGTTCTTGGACGCTTGCACGGATGCCTCAGAGACATATTGAGCAACTTGAGAGGCTCGGGTTGATCTCAGAAGCGTCGTCCATTTCAGTGGTTTTGAAAACTGTTGGTTCAGCGGCTAGAGGCTTAAAATAGCGCGCTGGCGCTATCATCACCGACCCTCAAACGAGTTCTAATTACGAATTTTGCTTTCCGTAAACGTTAGGCGACGGTAAGCGAGTTTGAGTATTCTAAAAATTGACGGAATAGGGAAAGTGAGGCCGCCGGACGCGATCATAAATTATTGCTAATTGTTCTACTGGTTAATCAATGGCAGGAAATGAAAGGGGGTTGACATTAAAAGATAGACTGATGACGACCTATGCGGCGGCTGCTACTGGTCATGACGTCCCTGGTAAATTCGCGTTACCATTCCTCCGATACTCGGTCTCTCCAATTTTCACTCAATGTTGAGGATTAACAAGAAACATATCTAACCTACGTTTGCTCGTTCGTAGGACGTAACTGTAACTAACGACGGAGCGACGATCCTGAGACTCCTCGAAGTCGACCATCCCGCAGCTCGAGTTTTGGTTGATTTGGCTCAACTCCAAGATGAAGAAATTGGAGATGGTACAACATCCGTGGTACGTATTGTGGTCATCCCTGCTCAATAACACGATATTTCAGTGTAATATTTCAGTATAAGTTGTTCTTCGCAGGTTATAATTGCTGCTGAACTGTTGAAGAACGCTGATGAACTAGTGAAACAGAAGATCCACCCCACGTCAATTATTAGCGGCTACAGGTTGGCGTGCAAGTAAGTGATGATATATCATGGAGCAATTTTTTCCTCATTTGCATTTGCCGACAGTATTGTTTGGTCAAGGCCGTCAACCACTCACTAAAGTTATCACGTTTACGCTATGTATTTTTCTCTGATTTTGGAAGATCTACGTATTAATACTGTTAGTTCACTGAAAACGCCCTCTTGTTTTCAATCACTTTCAGGGAAGCTCAAAAGTACATTCAGGAGCACCTTTGCATAGGTGTCGACGAGTTGGGAAAAGACAGCATCGTCAATGTCGCAAAAACTTCCATGTCGAGCAAAATAATTGGAATGTATCCTTCAAAAAAGTATAATTAATTTTTCGTATGTTGATATGAATGAGAAACTTACATGTTCGGCAATTGCTCGATTGTACAAACGGGAGTCTCAAGTGACTTTTCGTGCTGCTTTCTGGTCCCACGTACGCATGCAGCGGAGCTAAACAAACCAGTTCCTGGAACAGTGCGACGCAACGTCAGCATTTATGATGTGGTTGCTTCATAACGCCGACCATGCCTTGGCAGGCTCCATCGCTCTTCAGCTAGTTATCTGTTCTTTCTTGGATCTGCTTATCAACTACCTACACTGTGCTGTATGTGGATTCCTTTCAGTACCTGTACAACGCTTGTCCCCTCACACGCCTGCTCGTTTATCACAATCCCCACCGTGCCCATATCTAGAACAATAAGAGAGTAAAAAACATTCTACAATGCACAGTTGATGTCACTGCCGTCCACAATTGATTACCGCTGTTCCTTAACCAGCCTTTTCTCCAGTGATGACGACTATTTCGCTTCCTTGATCGTTGACGCAGTCCAAGCAGTAAAAGTTACTGACAACAAAGGCAAATCCATTTTCCCCATCAAAGCCATCAACATCCTCAAGGCGCACGGTGGCTCAGCCAAGGAGAGCGTCCTCGTCAATGGTTACGCTCTCAACTGCACTGTTAGTGCCCAGGGTCAGTATTTTCCGGGTCAGTTGTCTCTAAGCTAGGATTACGAGCCGATGGTGATACTAATTTTTTGTTCGATTCAGGTATGACTAAGAGAGTGGAGAACGCCAAAATAGCCATTCTTGATTTCTCCATCCAGAAAACTAAAATGAAACTCGGTGTTGAGGTGAGTACGTACTCGACGGCGGTTTTTTAAGACCAATTGAACGAAATACATTGGTTGAATTTTCACATTATTTGCACCTGACGAGTCTTACGTTTTAGGTCCTGATCACGGATGTCGAGAAGTTGGAAGCTATTAGGGATAAGGAAGCTGACATAACAAGGGATCGAATTCTGAAGATTCTTGCTGCCGGTGCTAATGTTGTTCTTGTCAGTGGCGGCATTGACGATATCTATGCCAAGGTGAGTGCTATGCTTCTACTTTGTTGTAAAGCATTCAGAGCGAGCTAAAATCATGCCTATGCTCCCCGGTCCAATTACATGGCTTCGCCCATTGTGGTTAGGGTAGGGGTTGGGTTAGGTCCGATAGGTAGTTCGAATATATTATGAAGATACTAATTCTAGAATATACTAGTTGGCTTGACAATGATGTCTTTACGTCGAAAGAGCTCACCCACCATACCAAACAAAACTTGAAGTGTCATCCGAAGTACGCTGTTGCCTAAACTATGTTCTCTGGTTTATTGCGTTATTATCTAAAACGAAGAGAAAGAAAATTCTATTCTAAATAAGGCTTTCCGTTTGTTTTACATTGATATAACCTAATTAATTTATATAGTTGATTATAATATTTTGTTGTAATAAAGTCGTCAGTGGCCAGTGAATCTAGGTATGTGTCTCGTCGGCCATTATTAGAAGCCAATCTATTTAATTAACATGGTCGTCAGTAGTCTCGTTCAAAAAGTATTGCGGTCGTGTCGTTAATTTAACGTGTGATCGTCAAACTACGACTAGAAGTGGATGTCATCGAAAACGAAAAGTCGCCCTCCTAATTTCGCTATTCGGAGAGCAAGGCATCAATACTTCTGGCCTCGACGATGAAAAATCAAAGCTAAGTGATGCCGTCAAGAAATTTGACACCTACTTCATAATATATTTTCCCGCCAACAAAAGCAAGGTGAATCTGTGGATGAATGTCACTGCACTCAAATATTTGGCCTCAATCTGTGAATGTGAAAATGGCGAAGGAAATACCTATGATGTAGTAGGAGGAGTAGAAAGTTTATTCAAATCTACGTAGGTAGGACCACTGCTTGTAATGACAACCCATCATTAATAGTTCAACATGAATTTCGACCACGTGATAGTCAATCACCACCTAATCCACCAGTTTCCCCCATATGTGTCCTGATCAGGAAGGCAGTTAACAAGTGATAAATTTACTCGTAAGTGAATTACCTTTTCAGACGTCTCACAAAAATTGGGGCGAACGTGTTCAGGAAAGAAGGAAAGGTTTTTGTACATTATTTTAATACTAATTTTATGCAATTAGTATATATTCATTTACTTTTTGCAGCATATGATTATATTTGTTGTAACAGATATAGTCGGCAAGAGCCGGTGTATCAAGTTAAGTGTGTCTCGTTGGCAATTATAAGAAGTCAATCCATTTAAGTAACATCTTCGTTCGATTATCTATATTCATCCCCTAACACAATTGAGCAGCAAGCTTCGTGAATCCCGTGGGGGAATGCATGCATTGAGAGGCCTGACTGGTTTCACTGTGCATTAGCATGACTCCACGTTGCTTTCACCCCTTCTAAGGGCCACTTTATTAGCGTATCGATATGTTTTGTCTGATTTTGAAACCATGGAGAAAGGTGATTCGCAATTTCTCCGCAGATAAGGTGTACAGGTAGCGCTATCGGAGATCAAGTCTAATTGATCCAACTAGCCTTGAGCCAATTTTTGGCTCAAATACGTGCTATTAAGTTCCAAGGTCTGCTGAGAGCAAAGCCGTGTGACGTAATTCAAGGCGTCGATTATTACCTTGGTCCTTATTACCCTGAGTATGAGAACAATAATTATTCTAATTATGTAACATTCGTGTTGCTGATCTCGGGGAGGACGTAAGAACATGTGAACAGGAACCAATCTTATTCGCATACAATCCTTCTTTTCAGTTCTTCATCGAACACAATGCTCTCGCAGTGAGGCGCGTCAAGAAACAAGATCTCAAACGCATCGCCAAAGCAACAGGCGCTTCTTTCCTCACTTCCTTAACCAACATGGAAGGTATGTAAACGTGGTTACTCAGTTAAAACGTCCTTTCTCCAGGGTGCGGCTTCTAGTTCTCATGCTAATAGAAAAAGAAAATAATTAAAAAGGGTTTTTTTTTTTTTTTTTTTTTTTTTTTTTTTTTTTTTTTTTTTTGGCCTTAGTAATTTGTTACACATATGTCTTTTAAAAATATCTCCTAATAACATCCTTGGTAGGTTGCGGCCAGAGACTAGAAATATGTACCTCTAAGGCTGGCCGTCCACTGGACGCGAATTCGCGCGAAGAGGCGAAGTACGCGATTTCAAACGAAGAGTTCGCCTCTTAACAAACACTATTATTCGTATAGAACCCCGTCCACTGCAAGCGCCATGATCGATTTATCGATTTCCATCGCCAGTTCGCGCGTTTGGAATCAAACATGTTTGATTCTCTTCGCGCGAATTCGCGTCCAGTGGACGTCCAGCCTAACGATTTCTTGCGCGGAACGCCCTGAGAGGGGGTGTGATAGATTTTTCCTCGAAAACGAATCCATGATGCTCAAACCGTTGCTTCAACCAACCAGTCTGGCGAGGTGGGTACCAAGTGACACCGTTTCGCATCGATTAAATAACTATCTACCATCGAAACTGATGCGTCGCCGGTTACTTAATAATTAAGTAATTATTACTCATGTTAGTTACTGATAGTCTGTCGGCAATGGAGTCGCTGCATGGCGCAGAAGGAGCAAAACAAAAAGCAGGGAAAATTTCCCGTTTTGTACGAGTTTTCTCCCTTAGAAACGTCAACACTAAAATCGACTTACAAAAATTGATAAGCACCGCTCGGTGCACACAAACGGCGAACCAGTGTTGCCAACGCAACAACAACAGTTTCCTCTTTTGGTTGGTTATTCCTTGAATAATCAACCTACCTATGTTTCCATGATAATGGTCAACCTCTCCGATTCGGCTCACAATTTTTTTCTGGACGTTTCATGGTGTCAGGATTAAAAAAAGGTCAATGTCCGTACGCCGTCCATCGTCCACGCCGTTTTTGGTAGTAGACAATTTTCTAAAAATCTGAAATTTGGGTCAGGGGTCTGTTCCCAGCCGAGATGGGTCCTCGAAACTTTTCAGCCCGATCGGACCAAATTTGGGGAGGGGGGTAGGGGTCAAAATGTGTTTTTTGAAAAATGGATTTTCGAGATTTTGGGCGATCTAGGCGAGTAGGGTGTCATTTTCCACTAAATTTTGGACGCTTAATCCAATGAAACGGGTCCCAGAACGATTGGCACCCACTGGAAGAAGTAATGGGTCAAATTGGGTATTTATTACCCATTTTGGTTGGTTATTCCTTGAATAATCAACCTATGTTTTCATGCAAATGGTAAACCTCTCCGATTCGGCTCAAATTTTTTTTCTGGACGTTTCATGGTGTCTAGATCAAAAAACGCTGCAAATTCTTACACAGGGGTTGGTTATTCCTCGGACCACGCGCATGAAGACTCATTTCTTCATCATGGGGGAAATGGGGAAAACAGTGCGTGCGGCGGGTCCCAGACCCATTCCAATCGATTCAGGATCCAAAATTTAGTGGAAAATGATACCCCACACGCCTAGGTACCAGAAATCTCAAAAACACATATTCAAAATGGGTAATATATACCCAATTTGACCCATAACTTTTTCCAGTGGGTGCCGATCGTTCTGGGACCCATTTCATTGGATTCAGCGTCCAAAATTTAGTGGAAAATGATACCCCACTCGCTAGATCGCCCAAAATCTCGAAAATCCATTTTTCAAAAAACACATTTTGACCCCTACCCCGCCCAAATTTGGTCCGATCGGGCTGAAAAGCTTGGAGGACCGTCCTAGGCCGGGAACAGACCCCTGATCCAAATTTCAGATTTTTAGAAAATTTTCTACTACCAAAAACGGCGTACGGCGGACGGACATTGACCTTTTTTGATCAGGACATCATGAAACGTCCAGAAAAAAATTTTGAGCCGAATCGGAGAGGTTGACCATTTGCATGAAAACATAGGTTGATTATTCAAGGAATAACCAACCAAAAGGTCAATGGCCGTACGCCGTCCACGCCGTTTTTGGTTTTTTTTTGATTTTTGGCGATCTAGGCGAGTGGGGTATCATTTTCCACTAAATTTTGGACGCTGAATCAAATGAAATGGGTCTCAGGACGATTGGCACCCACTGGAAGAAGTTATGGGTCAAATTGGGTATATATCACCCATTTTAAATATGTGTTATGAGATTTCTGGTACCTGGGCGTGTGGGGTATCATTTTCCACTAAATCATGGCACTGAATCGATTGGAATGGGTCTGGGATCCGCCGCACCCACCGTTTTCCCCATTTCCCCATGTTTTTAAATTAGTCTCCATGCGCCTGGGTCTGACGAATAACCAACCCCTGTGTAGGAATTTGCAGCGTTTTTAATATGTTCGGGATTTCTGCTACTGCGTGGGGGTATAGTTTTCAACTAAAGTTTGGACGCTGAATCCAATAAAATGGGTCCCAGAACGATTGGCAACCACCGGAAGATGTTATGGGTCAAAAGGGTATGTATCCACCCATTTTGTATGTGTCAGGATTTCTGGTGCCTAGGCGTGTGGGGTATCATTTTCCGCTAAATCTTGGAAGCTGAATCCAATGAAGTGGGTCTGGGACCCGCCGCACCCACTGTTTCACCCACCGTTTTTCTCCATACGCTCGGCTTTAACGTGCCTCTTCTCCGCCAAGCACCAACTCGTACGTATTCTTTTTGTTACCGACAAGCTATGACCATCATCATTTTTCTCATCACTGAATGGGCTAGAAAGAACGATAGAACTACAGGGTGGGGGTTAAAAGATATGAACGGTTTTGAAAGGCAATAGAAAGAAAATTGCACTTCATGGAAAAATCTCTGTTCATTTGAAGGTAATCCCGTTTCGGTTGATTATTCCTTGAATAATGATAACCAATAAAAGTAGGAAACGGGACCCTGACACATTCTTAGAAAACTGTACTACTACCAATGTCAGCGTGGACGGCGGACGGACATTTGCTTATTTTGATCTAGACATCTTAAAACGCCCAGAAAAAATCGTTGGGTTGAATCAGAGATTGACTTTTTGCATGAATACATAGGTTAATTATTCCTTGAATTTTCAAGGAATCAACGCCAGCGCGCTTACACCATTTGAGCAATTGTGGCTTTTTCCTGTGAGGCTCCTGAAGAAATGGATTGTAAACAACGACCTGGCACTCTGAATATGCTCAAGGCATTAATCAGGGCAATACCTACGCAGGTATGCCAAAAAGCAGTGGAAAGTTTCCAAAATTGCCTCCTTGCTGACTCTCCCCCTCATATCGATCTTTTCGCCGCTTCGACAACCACATCGCATCTCTCAAGACATCTCTTTTTTTCTTATGCCCCTTCCTTGTGACCGTATGTCTGGACAATTAGAAACTACACATCTCCTCTCCCACTATTATCTCATAACGTTTCCTGTAATAATTATTTTTGCCACAATTTTCTTTTCCTGTAATTGAGCTTGCTCCTATTTTTGTAATAAATCAATAAATAAACAATAAACAAATAGAAGTATTGAGTGGAGGACCCGTTTTGATATTAGATAACTACATGGTTTTATAGTAATTTAATCGATGATAAATGGTAGGTTGACTACTTGGTAGACCCACGACAGGGCGCTGTACAGTCACGGATTAACTTAGACCCAGCGTTTTATCTGCTCGCGCCCCAAACTGTGCCTCTCTGACCGTCTCGTACCGCGGAGAGATTTTTTGAAAAGCATTGGAACTAATTGTCGCACCCTGTGTACTAAATGGGTCTGAATTCGCATCTATCGCAATTTTATTTGCAGGCGAAGAAAGCTTCGAAGCCAGTTTCTTGGGTGAAGCCGCTGAAGTGGTTCAAGAAAGAATTTGTGACGACGAGCTGATCCTGATCAAGGGTGAGCCAACCGTTATGACTGACCTAAAGGATCGCCTTTTGATTTATTTGTTAATGGTTCATACATTTTTTGAATTAAGACGAGACTCAGTTGGAGAAATCCATCTCTTGTCAGGTTGGTAGCTCCAAACTCACGCGTTCTGGCTTGTGAACCTCTACCATTAGGAACCTAGCGCTTTCAGTAACAAATAGTCTTGCAAATCAATTCATATTAACGTTCGTGAAGAAAGCGGGAGAATGAGAATTACTTCACAGCCATGATCATGGAATATTTCCAACTCTGCGCCCGTTTTTTCAACGCGAAACAGCAACATTTGCTTTGAATATAACTCAAAATTGACTATATATAACTCTGTCGTAGGCACAAGAAAGCATTTGAACTTTGTTTTTCAGACCTAAGGCCCATACTGCCGCTTCTCTCATCCTGAGAGGACCCAATGAC
Source organism: Cyrtorhinus lividipennis (assembly GCA_019603395.1). Classification (NCBI taxonomy): domain Eukaryota; kingdom Metazoa; phylum Arthropoda; class Insecta; order Hemiptera; family Miridae; genus Cyrtorhinus; species Cyrtorhinus lividipennis. Next base: position 4,313,150 of record CM034008.1, read on the forward strand.
TACTACTGCGACGAGATGGAGCGTTCCGTCCACGATGCTCTATGCGTCGTCAAAAGAGTTCTCGAGTCCAAAACTGTGGTCGCTGGTGGTGGAGCCGTCGAAGCGGCTTTATCAATTTACTTGGAAAACTTCGCGACCTCGTTGGTAAGAGTAAAGTGTAAGCTAGATTTATTAAGGCCTTCGAAGAGGCGATTTGGCCTGCGTTCTGCTCTCTGAGCGGCTGTCCACAGGGAGAGGATTAATTCCGCAGGGTGACTTTTGATTGGACGCTCAATATGTTTAAGATATTTTCCGAGAATTGTTTTCCAGAGCGAGCACTGGGTTTCTGCGCTACTTTCGGCTACTCGGCGAAGCCTAAAAGAGGTCATCAACTCAAAAAGTTTAGATTTATCTGAGATGAATGGCCTAAGTAGGACGATCATGTATGTTATTAGTGGATGCTCTTTAGATCGACTTGGTGCGTCTTTGATGCAGCCATCCGATTCAGGACTAATGTAAACCCCCTTCCATAATTTCTTCTTCTCTCTGTGCTTCCTCATGAGTACCAGTCACGTTGCGGAAAGCCTTTCCTGATTTTATGTGCAGCCAAGTTTTCATTTGGCCTATCATTATTCCTCGGTTATTGCTGAATCTATTTTTCAGAGCTCAAGGGAACAACTGGCGATTGCCGAGTATGCTCGATCTCTGCTGGTCATTCCGAAAACATTGGCCGTGAACGCCGCTCACGACTCGACCGACCTGGTTGCTAAACTCCGTTGTTTCAGATCAACCTTGGTCGTTTATACTCTCGAGTTGAAGAGGACAGGATATAAAAAGCCAATTCAATGAAGTGCATTAGTGGTTTTAGGGTTTCATTTCATTCAAACATTTCCTCGTGCGAATTTCGTGACAAGTCTTCCTGCTGAGATCATTTTAAATGAAAGGGGGCGATATATTTCAATGAGCGAGCATGGGGTGGGGGTGGGGTGGGGTGGGGGTCTAAAGAGTCAAACTATTATCAAACTCAAATACACAGCCTTGAATCTAATTATCTTGTCACTCCGTTCATTTTGAACGAATTTGAGCGAGAAAAACAGATTTTTTGAGAATTTTGTACGAATTATTATGGTATTACTCAACACTCAACGTCTACACAATCAAAAGAGGCGGCAAATGATTAAATAATGGTTTGTTATAATCCTCAGTGCAGAGGTATGTGAGAAACAGGGAGTATTCAAGACTACCCCAATCGCCGTAATTTTTAAAATTTAGAGGAAAATGATGCTCAACACGCCTTGGTATCCACAAAACTCGAAAATCAAGTTTCGAAATAGGTAGGTAAATACTCATTTTGACTAATACCCTCCTTAAATGGGCACCAATCGGTCTGGGGTCCATCTCAATTGACTCAGCGGCCAAAATTTTGGTGGAAAATTATACTCCAATAAGTCCCAAGTATCAAAAATCGTCGTTTTACCCATACCTTCCCCAAATTTTAGCCGATTGGGCTGAACAAATTTTAGCCGATTGGGCTGAACAAATTCGAGGATCAACTAGATCCGAAAACCTGATCAAAATGTCAATTTTTCAGAAAATTGTTTACTGCTGAAAACGGCGTTAATGGCGGACGTCAGACATTTTAGGGCCAATAGAAGAGACCCCTGGCATGAAATCAAAAGTAGATTATAAAAGAAAAAATGTGTGGTGAGTCTGCTTAGTTGGCACCACAATGTGGTTATGTTATTGGCCCATTTTTGTCAACTCTGAAAACTGAAAAACTCTGGCCAGAACCGACCAAAACGGACATAGTCGAGCGAGTAGTGAAGCTCCTGAGAGTAGTGGCACACTGTTCGAGGGAGAACTTTGGCTCTTCCAGGAGAACTTGCTCCAGCCCACATGGCCCGGCATTGGCTGAAAATGCAAGTTGTGAGTTCACCACCTCTTCAAAATGGCCGTCAGGCTGCCAGGACCTGAACCAGTTGGACTACCAGCTTTGGTCGCATCATGAGCTGATGACAGGTGTCATGTGTATTTTTAAAATTGAGTGAGTTTTAAAAAAGGCGTGTGGGTATTATTTTCGACTAATTGGACGCTAAATCCATCAAGATGAATCCCAGACCGATTGGTGCCCACTGGAAGTGAGTATGGGTCAAAATGGGTATCTACCTACCCATTTCGAATGTGTGTTTTCGAGATATCTGATACCTAGGCGTGTGGGGTATCATTTTCCAGTAAATTTTGGACGCTGAATCGATTGAGATGAGTCTCCATGCTCCTGGTCCACGTAATAACCAACCCATGTGGATGAATTTGCAGCATTTTCCTTGTAATAGAATTAACGGCAGGACTAGGTACGCAGCCAGTAATCTAACGTGCAGGTAACTAACTGCCATTGTACGAAATTTAGTCACAAGCTTACAAATCTGAAATTCAGCAGACAACTCTCATTTGCAAAACAAAACCCATTTTCCCGAACGGTGAGAGAACAATTAAAGTCCAAGTGCGCTCTTGAATAAGACATTAATGTTGACACAGAAACTTGCGAAACGGAACGGTCGCGTCTCGTTAAAAATAACAGTTTGCACTCAGGAATGCGAAGCCGGACGTACCAATTGAGGTTCAACGACTGTACATAAAGTCCATCGTAGATCAGAATAAACGTTTGAATTCGTCTTATCTACGTTTTGAGGTGTATTTTTTGATCCGCTTCAGTCACATATTTAGTTTAAAAATATTTTTTTGTGAACATTTGCCCTCGAAAACGACTGAAGAAAGTAGGTGTTGAAGGAAATTTTGATTGATCGTTGATCAATTCGTACTTTTTGCCCGTCGTTTGTGGGGGTCGAATTTCGCTCGGCAAGGCAATCTTTCAAGAAAGGCTGTATTTCGAATTGAACTTTTTAAAAAAATAATTGTATTTCATACATTAGTGATACGCTCCGCTGCGATTACATAACAAAGAAGGTACATGCAATGAAATGAATCCCTCATAATATGAGTAAGAGTTCGTGGTGGAATATGTGCAGAGTTAGTTGAAAAATGGATAAATAAATTCGGTGGTATAATAGTCTTGGCATGTATCTAGTATTGTATAGGGAGTACATCGTTAGCTGTTTTAGTGTATTCCTTGAATAATATTGCTAAAAGTCAACCTCTCCAATTTGCTCCAAATTGTAAAATTATGCGTTTCAGAATTAAAAAAAAAAAAAAAAAAAAAAAAAAAAAAAAAAAAAAAAAAAAAAAACACTTTTTTTTTTGGTTTCCGAACGGCCCAAATTTAGGATGGCTAAGGGTAAAAAAATGTGTTTTTAGGAACTCGATTTTCTGGATTTTTCGGGAATTAGGCATGTGAGGTATCATTTTCCACTAAATTTTGGACGATAAATCCATTGAGACGGGTTCCAGACGAATTAGTGCCCACCCATTGGAAGGTATGGGTCGATTTGGGAACCTACCTACCTTTTTCGAATTTGGGTTTTCAAAATTTGTATTTCGAAAAATGGATCTTTGAGGTTTTTGGCGATTTAGGCGTGTGGGGTATTATTTTCGACTACATTTTGGACGCTGAATCCAATGAGACGTGTCCCGGAACAATTGGCGCCCATCGAAAGAGGTTATTGGTCAAAATGGTTATCTATCTACCCATTTTGAAAGTTTGTTTTCGTGAATTCTGAACCTAGGAGTGCAGGGTATCATTTTCCACAAAATTTTGGACACTTTGACATTGGACAATTTGAATAAATCTCTATGCTGCTGGTCCAAGGAATAACGATCCCCTGTTATTTCATGAGTTGATTCATGATCATTTTATTCACTTCTTATATTAACTTTGATGTATTTGTCAATTCGACGTGTTATGTGATACATTTTTGAAATGAATAATTGTAGTATCCCAGTCATTTGTGACATGATATAATTCTTATCAGTAAGTATGTCGTTTAGGAAAATAATAGAATATTTGTAGCTGTTCCAGGGGATAGGTCAGCATCTAAACCCCTAATGGCCGCTAAATGTCCTTTATCCCATACCTTCGCCTCACACTTGGTCGGGCTCAACGGCACAGGTTAGGCAGTGACCCGCACATCCGATAGGTCGTTCGGTAGCGGTCTACCTGAACAAACATTGGAACTTTGTGGATTGTTCGTCTTCGCCAACCGAGGCCGGTTTACCTTGTTCATCTTTTACCCCCTCAGGCCAATGTCATCCACCTGTATCGATCCAGCTGCAGTTTCCCCTCGTCAACACCAGAAAAGCCTTTGCCCTGTTTTACGTATATATGTACTCCCGTTTTTCTCTTTCTCGGGTCTTCATTTGGTATGCAAAGGAAATGACTTTGTACGTGTTCTGGGCGCCAGATCTTAGCGATTTTCGCTCCTCAGACGCAAGATAAAATACTCGGCAATTTTTCAGACGGTAAGTTCCAACTAGCCTGGAGCTACCTATACAAACTCTCCTCGCTATTTGAAAATGAACACCCCCGATTCATATTCGAACGGTTGTAATTTTGTATTTCTCATAACTGGAAAGCTGATTTTCAGCCCTTAGAAAATAAGGTTTTTGGTTGGTTATTCCTTAAAGAATCAACTTTTCATGCCAAAAGTCAATCACTCCGATTCTGCCCCAATTTATTTTCTGGGTGTTTCAAGGTGTCTAGATCAGAAAGAAAATGTCCGTCCGCCGTCCAACGATGGTTATGTGTCAAAATGGGTGCCTATCTACCCATTCCGAATGTATGTTTTCGTGATTTCTGATACCTAGGCGTGTGGGGAATCATTTCCCACTAAATTTTGGACGCAGAATCGATTGGAATGAGTCTCTCCTGGTCCTAGGAATAACCAACCCCTGTGAATTACCCCTATGAAACCAATTTCACATAACTCAGGCCCCAAAAAACAATTTTCCAAACTTTTCATTTTCAGAACACGAATACTTTTTAGGCGATTCCCCGCCTCCATTTACGGCTGCAATAATTTTGGCACTTGGGGTATAATGCACAAATTGTTAGATTAAATTTATGGCAGATATAAAAGAAACTCATTCTGGAAATCCATTATGATGAAACGGACAATTTTTACTTCGTTTGTATTGGAAATCTACTCCGAATGTGATCTTTCGCATTAAAAT
>CM034008.1:4320599-4356213 GCA_019603395.1 Cyrtorhinus lividipennis
GCATTCTGCTTATAAGGGTAGCGACTGGTTGGAGAAGTATAATTAAATTGATACACGGAAGCTGAGCCCAGTAACCCAGTTCTATTTTTACTTGTCTGTGCCGGAGTAGTTTGCGGGGATGAAATATTGCCTATAAAATTGACATATTGGAAACAAATCAGAACATTTTCAGGTTCATTTCCTCGCTAATTGCGTTCGTGTTACTCCTAAAAGTATTCTACGAGTATAAAATTTTTATAAAAGCTCACCGTGAACGTCTTAAATTCAACCATTTGCGGAAACCGGTCGTTCGCACTCACCCATAATTCGATCTGATGTATTCGGTGTCAAACGCGTATTGATATAATCTCCGTAGAGGCATATGATTTTACGTCGTCAAGCTGATCAAAAAACGTAGTGTTTGCCAATGGGAGGTAAATAAAAATAAAAAAATACGAGAGGTTTGTTGAGGTGAATAGTCTCACAATGGAACAAAAAAGGCCGTGACTGAGACCTAGAGATTACGAAGGACAAATCTATGGGTATCTGAGATAATACACGGTCACGTGGTGAATATGTGAAATTACCCTGTCATGTAGCCTGACAGAAAAAAATCAAGGGAAATAGAGTAATGTCCAGTCATTTTAAGAAATACAGTTGAGTTGTGTGTCTTCTGAGGATGGTATTTGATGTATGAGGCTTAGCAAAAGCCATAGAATGGCTTAGCCTGAATTAATGCCACTTCTATATCTCGCAAAGAACACATTTTCAGCACCACTCAGCCTCAAAATGTACAGCCTAACATTGAGTTGGGTGAAGGAGTAAAGTGAGCGGCTTACAGGAAATGGCCGACAATATTGTTGCCACGTCAAATGGATACTCATCGCTGATAAACGGGCACGTTTCATGTACAACGAGTTATAGTTGTACAATCAACCCTAACGATAGTATCGTATTGAACAGGGTTTCGTGCGACGACTAGCATGTCCGCTTTCCAGGCGTGACCGCAATGTCAATAAACGAAGCTTTGAACGGTATTTGACGGAAAGAAACCGCATTTTACGCAAAACGACAGCGTCACAGACGTCCATGAAGACTCTACACCAACGATCAGAGACAATTCACCTCTGAGTCTGTTCAAATCAGAAACAAGATTGTCCAGGAATTGGGAATGGCAACTTGGAAGCCAAATGGCACAACAAGGCAAACGTTTGGTCGTGAAGATGGAGGTGACAGGCGATAAGATCTGTCCTTATAAGCAGGCGGATTTTCAGAACTTTATTTCTAGAAGGGGAAATCAGAAAGGTTCAGATAAGGTTTTTCCATTTCAAATGACTCAGTACACGCATGACTTTTATGCCAATATTCTGATCGTGAGTCATTCTACCAGCACAGACTGATAATTGCCGAAGCTGAAGATAATCATTGTAGCAAATTAAGTATTCAGGTTATCAGTGACATTTTGATACGTTTTTTGCGACATACACAACTGCCGTCGTCCTTTGCTTATATTCAAAAATTATTTCATGATCACTTTATATATTTCTGTATTTACTGAATTTCCTGTATTTGTCAACTTGGACGTCATTCCAAAGTGAATTGGAAAATGTTTTTAAATTGAAAATTGCCCTTCCTATTTGGCCACTCTTGAGACAATCGAAGCCTTTTTAGGCTCTCTAATAAATAATACAACATTTCCAAGAGCAAACATTATTTTTACAAAAATAATTATAACGAAGTATATCAAGAAATTTCAGATTCCCTACTTTTTTCTTCCAAAACAAGTCATTTATATGTACCAAAAACAATAGAGGACCGAGTACTGAGCCTTGGGGAAATCCATACTTTATTGGGTCTTGTTTACTTCATCCATCTTGGAAGGGCATTTGTTGCCTATTTGAAAGGATAAAGAACAACCACTCAACAGTCGTTTAGCCCAATCCTCTCCAGTTTCAACGATAGCCTAAATGTTTCAATAGAGACAAACGCCTTTGTTAGATCTATAAATATTCCTATTGCCTTCTAGTTTTGATGATTACGTCCTGTGTGCTTTCTTCCTGAATCCATATTGCGTTGGGAATGAAATGTCGTTGGATTCATAGTGCCAATTGTGCTTTGACTATTTTTCGAAATTTTTTTGAAAAATTAGAGAGCAAAGAACGTATTGGTAGGTAGTCGCAGGCCACCACATAATCCCCCTTCTTGAATAGTAGCCGAACTATGGCTATTTTCAACGCTAATGGAAATTCTCCATAGAGTAGGCTAAGATTGATTATGTGACCCAATGGTTTATGGACCAAAAATGGCCTTTAGATCCAGAAATATCAACTTTTGAACAGATATGTACTCAATTTATCGCTACTCACTCAAATATTATTCTCCTCACCAATCGCCCATGGTTGGAAGGAAAAAAATTGTTGAAAAAAATGGAATTCTGGTGGTTAAGATGACGTAAAAATGTCCTATTGTTTAAAAAGAAATACAATTATTACGGCGATTTGCCATTTTTTGATCTGTGAAGACACCTGAGCCACACAACTATTGCTAAGATGGATGCACGGGAGTTTACCCATTATTTCCAAAAAATTTCAAGTAAAAAGGGGAACCCTTTGAAGAGTATAAAACATAACTTCAACTTAAAATCAAAATTGTGACGTCAGCGTTCAGCGTTTTCCATTCTGCCTCTATAGATAAAACACAAGTGAGGTCCACCTTGATTTCTAAGTTATCACTAACATTGGTTCCAAAAACACCCCCGGCTGCGCTTTGGTCAGTATTTTACCTGAAGTGACCTACAAAGGTTTGTTTACAACAAAACAAAAAGGAAACTTTCAGTTGCATAGTTGTCCGCTAGAGCGCAGCGTCCTGGAAAGTAAGGACTGCTGTTGTTTTTTGCAGTTTTGTCTCAAATTTTAACGCCATTTCTCCTTTTCACGCAGGTTATGACGTCACCATTCAGTGTGTTGTTTGTTGTTGTGTTGACAAATCATCATTGGCAGTATTTGTGATACCTATTTTCCTTTTGAAGCTATGGACAACATCATCGGAAAACAAAAATTGACCAATTTCAGACCCGTGGGTACACAATACTCATACATAAATGAGGTGCAATCTTGTCAAAGACAGTCATTTATTGAGACCCAATTTTGCCAAACTTTTCTCAACCAAAGGTAATTTTCAGACAAGAACAACAACTGTATTTGTATCAACCACAAAACCCTTGTTTGCAAGCATGATTGGCAATTTCAATTGTTAAATACATGCGGGGTTATGTAAGTGGAAGTGAAGAAGACACCGCAACACCGAGAAGTTAGTCGAAAATGGAGCGTTAGCTAAAATGAACTTTTGAAACAAAACTTGCCTCTTTCAGGAGAGGAGCGAATTTTTCAACGCTTCGCTCTTTCATCAAATGTTTTCTCCTGAGTTGCATGACGAAGACGCGTATCCGCTTTCGAAGCACTTGTAACTTCTTCGAGACCATCGCGACTGTTAGTTCAACCGGGAAACTGTATTTTGGCAGTCAGGGGAGGGTCATGGCGAATGAAAAAACAACGATAACTGATTCTAACTAGACGCCAGGACTGTGCTTTCACCGGACACCGACGAGTTGCCTTTATCGATGTATTTTCTCGACAAAACTCGGGCAAACTGGAGCCAGTCGGTCACAGGACACCTCGAGAAATCCGCATCCGGCCTGTCTTATGGTGGTGGGATGGACTCAGGCGTCTCGGGTGTTTTCTGTTTGCCTATGTAGAAAACAACACTTTTGAGACAATAAACGACTTTTGGACTACACTTGAGGCCATTTCCCGAAGTGTCACCATTTGATCCAGTGTGGAAAAATGATCAAATCCAATCCGTCTAGGTCTCAAATGACTAAAAAATACATTTTTTCTTCAATTTTCGCAAGTTGTAGAAAAGGCTTCTTTTCATGACTACATTTTAAAACGAATGTAAAGCCGAGTCTATTTAGGCTATCGTGAAGATACAAATTATTATACTACAATTTTTAATAGGTTAATCTTAACCGTTCAATTTCGTTCCAGCCACAATACGAATGTTGAAGGAGTTTCCACCGCACGACGAGCCAAACTTTTCACATTCAGTTCTGCCGATTCGGTCCAAAAAGGAAAATCGAAGTATATTCAACGTGCGTTGCTCTTTTTCCCACTTCAAAATGATCATTCGTTCGCGCAAACACTCATCAACCGGACTCGAGCTCCGAACAGAAACCATCCACGGTGTCTCAAACGTGACTGGCTCGTGAAAATATAATCTCAAACGACCACTAACCCGATGGTGGGGCGTCTTCAATAATAAAATATTGACTCTCGTTCTCTGGTAGCTCCAAGAGAATTGACCCACGTCTGACGATTGCTTCAAATAAATTACAACGGAACATTTTCCTTGAGGTTGAGAAACATCCATTCTTGAAAATGGGTATTTTTATTGTTGTTTCGACCGGGCAGAACCCTTTCCAAATCAGCCTCAAAAATATCGGCAAAGACTCATGAATCAGAGAGAGTTCACAAACCACCTTTTTGCGCTTATCTACCGGTGGAAAATACCGAAAAATCTCGAAAATACTGGAAATACTTGCAGGAATGTGGTGCTGAGTGGAAATATTGCAAAAACTAGCGTACTGTTAGGATACAAATAACAGGCTTAGTTAAGTCTCAATTGACAGAATAATGAATACCCACACATAGAACCGCATAAATATCGATAAATCGCTTGCCACCCGATTTGAAGTAGGTTAAACAAGAAGGTTTCCATAATGTATTTCCTCCTTTCATACTTTTTTTTTTAATATTCTAATTTTTTTTTTTTTTTTTTTTAATGTACGTGTATATATTCTATGTTACACAGCTAGACATTTTTTATAAATTAATTAAGACAAAAAAAACGTTGCAAATTCTTCCAGAATGATTCATTATTTCTTGGAGCTACAGTACGGGGAAAACAGCGAGTGTGGAGTGTCCCTGACTCATTCCAATCGATTTAGCGTCCAACATTTAATGGGAAATGATATCACACGTGCCTAGAACCCAAAAGTCACGAAAATCGAGTTTCAGAAAACACATTTTCACCCATACCTTCCCAAAACTTGGGTCTATAGGGCTGAAAAATGTCAATGACCAACTAGAGCCGGAAAGAATTTGCAGCGTTTTTTATCTAGACATTATAAAATGTCAAATTTGTGGGGCCAATTGTAGAGGTCAATCTTTGGCATGAAAACATCAACAACCATCTATTTGTGATAAGCTGATGAGGGACAAAAGCATGTGCTGACTTCTACATGTGTAGTTGTTGAGTTTTTTAACAGTTTATCAGAATCTCTACTTCTATAGAATCCTGGTTTCCTCCCATGTCTACGAAAGGAGCTCACTATAAGCCATTTGCTCACGAAAACAAGTAGCCCAGAACATAGAAGGCATATATTTCTCTTGCCTAACCTGGCCCCAGAGAACCTTTCCTTGTATTCTCAGACTAGCATGGCCATTATGAACCAATAGGACTAAAAACCGGAAATATTACTCGTATTTTTGCGATTTTTATGAATGGGTAGATGAATAAAAAAACGCTGCAAATTCATTCACAGGGGTTGGTTATTCCTCGGACCAGGCGTATGGAGACTCATTTCATCAACCGATTCAGCTTCCAAATTTTAGTGGAAAATGATACCACACGCCTAAATACCAGAAATCTCAAAAACACATTCGAAATAAGTAGATGGATACCCATTTTGACCCATAACCTCTTCTAGTGGGCACCAATCGTCCCAGGACCCGTCTCATTGGATTCAGCGTCCAAAATTTAGTGGCAAATGATACCCCACACGCCTTGAACGCCGAAAATCTCGAAATTCATTGGTCAAAAAACATATTTTGACATGAAAACGTTAGTTGATTATTCAAGAGATAACCAAATAAAATGCACCAAATTGATACATGGGCTGTCAGAATTAAACCTTGTATATTATCTTCTAAGCCCCAACTATTGGTCAGCCAATTTTTTTATACAAAGTACTTTATTTTCTTCTACCACCCCTATGCGTTTATGATCATCCTTAAACAATTTTTAGACAAATTTAAGTTTTACGAGGGGCAGAGTTATCCATCTGACGAATGTTCGCTTGAATAGCTGAAGAAAATTTTATCGGTTAAATACGATTTGAAAAAGAACCCTCAGCTTATTTATTGTTAAATGTGTAGTCACGAAATTGATAGTAAAAAGTTTTCATGCGTAACCGATTCATAAAGCTCCAACACAAACGACGGTTAGAGGCGGCCGCGTGAGTCACAAGTGACAAAAGCACGATTTTGACGCCGTCAATGAGCGAAGGGAAACGAATCGATAGCCCTTTTTCGAGCGACCTATATTTCCACCGGCTCGTCACGATAGCAACCAACCTCGCGAGCCCATTCTGAGATAACAATCCGGCTGACGAAGAACTCGCCAAGCCCAGTGAGCAGATACCTGCAGGGGGAAAACAGGGGACCATTCCGACGTGTTTTTTGATAAATTAATGGCCAACGGAGCCAACCAGTCGTTTTTCTCCTGACCATAATCGCTTCAGGCTCAGCTCGATTAGTAGTTCTCTTACGGGGGAACAACGGCCAAAAAAATCTAGGTGAATGGATCCCAAAAACCACGAATACTTACTGACCAGCGGAAATCCTACTCTCATAGTTATAAGCTATAACCGGTTACAACGATAACTTCATAAAATTAATAAAAATATAATGGAAAGACGGGCCATTGATCGTTTCACATTCAACCAATCTGTCCAGGTCACAACACCACCATCCCATGAAGTGGAGGGTCTGCTTTGACGGCATCACATAGCCGCATTTTTGTGAGCAAGGAGTAAAAACTCAGGTCTGAAATTACCAGGACACGGAGTAGTGAAGCAGTTAGTGCCTGAATGGCACACTGTTCGAGGGAAAATATTGGGTCTTCCAGCAGGACTCTGCCCCAGCCCACAAGGCTTGATCGACTCAGCAGTGGCTGAAGCTGAACGTTCCTGAATTCATCACCGCTTTAAAATGGCCCTCAGGAAGCCTGGATCTGAACCAGTTGGAGTACCAGCTGATGGCGTGTCACAGAAGAAACCATAATGGAGAGCTTGAAGCCTCTGAAGGCTGTTCGCTTTTTCCTTCAGGAAATGCTGCATGCTGTCCATCGACGATTGGCCAGGAAGCCCACAAGATTGTGTGAATGCCATGCACTTTTCCTTGTAACATAACTAATAGTAGGACCTGTAATACATATTCTGCAAACAATTTTTCATTCCCTTGGTGAAAATTTTACATTTGCGCGGCTTGATATGACCCGCTCAGGGGGGGTTGGTTCGTCTAAGGGATTTGCAGGTTCGGAAAACCCCGTAAAATTATTTCCACTTTTCCTCTGCTATGAAGAAGGTCTCAGAAAAGCTCAACTTCCAAACTTGTAGTTTCGCAGGTAAATCACGCTCCTCCGCGCCTCTGGTGAGTAAATTTTGTAACTTTTCTCCTGCGCAGTTCCGTGGTAATGTTTCGTCCGAAAACCGAGGGGGAGAATTAGATTGACATGAGGGGTGGAATATTTCAAAGGTAGTCACAAAATAGCTGATATAATCTCCACCAGGCGAGAAATGGCGAGTCCGCTGCACCTTTCCGGGTTTATCATGCTTGTTCACCTTCAATAACTGAATTTCGAAACACTTTCTTCAGCAGAAAAATTAAAAAATTAGGGGATGAATCAGTGTCTAACATTGTTTAGTGCAGTGGGCGAGGGCTTTCAACGTGAAAACATCATTGTCAAGCCGACTAATTTAGTTATTTAGATCGCCCACTACACATAACATGCTCGGTTAGACTAAACTAACCAGGAACATTTGGAACTAACCCCTTACATCTAATACTAGTTCCATATGAGTTTGATCGAAATCGAACCATAGACAGTGTGAAGAGACCTGATAACACGCTGAGTACCTATTGAGATTAATGAAAAGTCGTTATTCCATTATCTTTTATATTTTTGAAAAAACGATGCCTTCAATCGTACACGTAACACACCTCCGTTCTAACAAAATCGTATTTTCTGACTTCACACACTCCAATCAATCAATTGTTTATGTATTTATTCAGTAGAGGTGCCGTTGTACTTTTTCTCGATGGTCATTATTTGGTGTTTAAGTTCGAAAATTGTAACTTTTATGCTGTTTTTAAGTTGATACGACTAGCTGAAGACCAATTTACCGCTCGAATAAATATTTAGAGCAGCTCAACTAACTTCTCCACCGGAGATAATTCTCGAGAATTTTCAGTCTAGCAATATAGTTTCATCAGAGGCTTTTGTCCGAGCGTTAACGGCTCATTAGCGAGTTTGAAAGGCGTAAGAGCGTAATATGCATATCACGACTGAGGGCACTTGACGCTCAGGTGATACGTAGTTTAAAGCTAAGTCACATTTTACGCGGAGCGAATGAAGGTCTAGTGTAACTTGGAACTTTATGAGATCTTTAAGGGAAAGGGATTCAAAATGTTGAAGTAGAAGTAGGAGAGAATATGAAGAGAAATCGATAACAGGGGAAATGCAGGGCGCCCGATGAATCAAACGATGATTGAGGCTATTTAGGATCGATCCACAGCTCAGAACACCTGAACCCCTTGCACTCATTCATAATACGAGTTAATAGATAAGCTCAACTTCCAAATGCTCCACAACTACCCAGGGCACAGGTTGTATCGTTTACTAGAGATGTGTAGTTCGCGAACGAACTAGTTCAAATGAACTGCTCCAGAGTGTGAACTATTCACATCAGTCGGTCGTTCAGGCGAACTACAGTTCAGTTCTGCTTGGCTTGGTAACTAAGCAGGCGCATACACACATAGTTCATAGTTCACCTTCCTTATAGTTCAATAGTTCCTTTGGTCCTAATTGATTTGTATGTCTGAACTAGCTGTCATTCGCCACCAGTAAAATAGTCACTACTCACATAGTTATGTCATAGTCACCTTCTTATAGTTCAATAGTTCCTTGGTCCAATTGATTATATGTCTGACATTCTGAACTAGGTCATTCTCACAGTAAATAGTCACTACTCACATAGTTCATGTCATAGTTCACCTTCCTTATAGTTCAATAGTTCCTTGGTCCTAATTGATTTATGTTGAACATTCTGAACTAGCTGTCATTCGCCACCAGTAAAATAGTCACTACTCACATAGTTCATATCATAGTTCACCTTCCTTATAGTTCAATAGTTCCTTTGGTCCTAATTGATTTATATGTCTGAACTAGCTGTCATTCGTCACCAGTAAAATAGTCACTAGGCGTTCAAAATCAGAATAGTTCGTCCATTTGGTTGAGAAGTTGTGAAAATAGTTCGCCATACTGTGATTCATGGCAATGTCAATGCATAAATAATCTTAAACAATTTAAATAATTTTTTGTTAGTGAGGAATCATGATTGTTATTCTCTCAATTCCTATCAAACAGTCCCAGTTTCATGACCTGTTTGTTTCTTATAAACTTATTATAGCTATTTTGACTTGTTAACAAGTTTCAAAAATTATCTTTAGTTAAAATAATAACTGGAAGCAAGTTCGACTTGTTAACTTGATCTGGTTTAAAGGTGCAGCAATGCAGTGCAATGAAGCTAAACTGCTAAATGTAGTCAATCACGCATTAATTTAAAAATGCGAACTAGATAGTTCAATTGAACTAGTTCCTTAAACTAGTTCACTTTAGTGAACGAACTAAGAGAAATAGTTCCGTTCAATGAACTACTTTGCCCATCTCTAATCAGAGTGAGCAGCCTCGAACAATCGATATACCGCTTTGATTCGATATATCGTTCATATTCATTCATATATTCGATATTCTATCATTTTTAGACGCATGGGCATGAGATGCAACCTGGCATTTTCTAATGTTTTTGTGACATCACTCATTTCAATTAAAAGTTGAAATGCACTGTCGGGGGCCCCTTGATTACACGCTTGATAAGGCGCCTAAATATCGATTTCGACTTCAAGATAACTGTATCGATGTTAAGAGATGGCAGGTCTAACCGGGCGGTGATTTACTTGCACCTGTCAACACGTCACTGCAATCATACATTATGATTGGCTATTGTATAAATAAGTGGGTTTTATTGTGGTTTTATTAGTGGTTTTTTCAAATTTTATTCGTAGTATTATTGTCGATTATAGGGTTATTGTGACGTCACAGAACTATCGATTATCTCGCTTGACAGGGCATATCGATATATTAGGACGCCATGACAGGGGCCCCCGACGGTGCATATGTACCCAATCAACCCTTCCAGTTTCTGTCGAAAGTATTCGCCTATTGTTCATAATTCCTTGATAATCTCGATAATGCTTGACAATATTGAGCGATATTGCATAGGTAGCGTGACAGGACTCATAACTATAGTGATGGACAGTTGGCCGTTTTGCTATTTTGGCATGAATGCAGAGTTGATTTTGTTTTCACGTTGCCAGTCCCCAGCCACGAATAAAGGCGTTATTTACAATAAATCATATATTTCTATCGATATACCGATTGTTGGGGTGAGTAGCCTCATCTCAAGATTTACTGTTATCGCAATTGGAAAGCACCGGTATACACGGCCACTAGACATGTCTATAGCGAGACGTGGAACTCGTCTTAGTTACAACTAGAGCAATAAGTAATTCAGATTGTAATCGATATGATTAGTGCCCTAATGAAACGGTATTTGTTATTTCAACATTATAAAAATGGTCAGTTTCTCTTTGGAAACTTTGTTGGAGCAATTTTACGGCGAGAAAGGCGAACTTTTGAGCAATTTATCAGTTATGTTACTGATTTTATTTGAGCACAGTCGAAGAAACTCTTTGAAGTGCTAATAATTTCAGCTCATATGTGACGGAAAAGGGCAAAATGGCAAGAGCAACAGGTTCTTGTTAAGTCGTAGTGAGCTGAACAACAACATCGCCCAAAATTTCAAATCAACATTCCAACGAGTGCCCGAAATTGAAAGAAACTCCTATAGGAAAAATACTGGATCAACTGGTGGCACAAGGAAAACGTACGGCCATTAGTTCCTTTCGGCTTCATAACGGACGCGTAACTCCTCAAACGTTTTGTATTCCACAGTGTACACCGAAGATACATTCTTACCTCAAAACTGTCACCAAATGACGGCTCGGAATGAAAAAAGGAAAATGCGACGGAGGAAAACGGCCATAGGAACTCAATCCACTCGACACTTGAACAACCTCACATGACGGCTTCGCCTTCACCGAACAGGACGATACATAACCTCAACGATGTTTGAATTAGACGCACATTGAGAAGTTTTAACTATAAATTTGTTAATTCATTTGAGATTTTAGATAAAGCCAATAGTTAATAAGAATCACGACAGCGGCTGCCAAACGTATCACCTAATATTGTGACGGCACAAAACAACAAGAAAACGACTGGTTATAATCAAATGTTACCAACATAATCGAAATGTGCGCAGCTGACTTGATAACTTCTGTATGTTGCACAAAGTAACCTATGTTTTATGTACGCTAGGTTTGCGTACAAGTATGTTCACAAGAGTTAATATAATGATGAATTGTAGATATGTATATAATAATTTAATTTATCCTACATTGGGTCCCTATTGTATATTTTTATTTTTACAGTAGATTTATCCGAAGATGATTGAACCTCAACATGAACCCAACCCCTTTTTATTGAAAATAATTTAATCTCGATATAAGTTTTATCAAAGAAAGCATTGGGGAACTAGTCCTGAAGTTTAGCGTTTGAGCGTTCCAGTGTGGAAATGGGTCGACGGGTAAGGGGGAGGATCAATAAAATTGGAAGTAGTGCGGAATCCTTGGAGGTGGGGAGGAAGATGGGGTGCCACGTTTGAAAATATTTATTTTTTTTTGTTTAGAAAAATTAAATTTTTGTACCTTTGATTGTTGTGACGCTACGCTCTCTGAATCCTCTATGAGCTGCCTCCGGTCCTTTTCACCAGACCCCATGGTGAACTTCATGGTGGCACCCGGGCCAAAGGCCTTTAGGGGTCTGAATGTTCTAGATGAACAATTCAATGAGTGTTGTGAAGTGGAAACAGATTATTTTTTTGCGACGTTGAACTCCTGTTCGGATATTTTGATTAATCTCAACGTAGGGAGGCAGTGGTTTCAACCACAGAGAAGATATACGGGGTGAACGGCCAGGAGATGGAAGATGACCATCGCACGTCGGCCCGCGGAGAACTGGCTGGTGGTCCGGGGGTTGGAAAAGGAGCCGCCCGGTCGGGGGCGGGGAGCGATCAGCTGGTTTCAAGTGCCGCGGATCTTCAAATTCCAATGACCTGCTTTCCCTAGAATCATCGCGTTGGAAGCACTTGAAACGAGGAAAATCTTAAAAACAGAGAGAGCGCTCGTTTTCACCAATAGTTACCAGTAACTGTAACCTTTCGCCGCCCCCCGTCACCATAGCGCCACATGAAAGGGGGGAGTGTAGCGAAAACCGTCGAAATGCAGCCGGTATATTTGAAGGTTTGTGCTCGCGTAACCGTGTTACGTGCGTAGAACTATATTTCTTCCGTCGTTTCATTCAAATTTACACTTTTAGTAAGTTTTTTTTTTTTTTTTTTTAACATACATAAAAAGGAGTCATTTAAAACCCTCCGTAGGTTTCTTCGTAATCAGCATAAAATGTCTCCAATAGGCCCTTTTACTTTTGTCTCAACATGAGGAAAATAAGCCACTATGTTGGCAACAACATTCCAAATCAATTAAAATTATTTCTTGATTTTCATGTAACATCACCCTGACGCGTTCTCCGGCTAATTTAGCAATTTTATTTTATTTTATCTCTACCCTTTCTTCGAGGTTTTTTCTCTTTACAGCACTGGAGCTGAAAACCCTATAAAGGCTTATATAAACAGTCTTGCCAACCTTGAAAAACTGAAATGGCACAGCCATGCACAAGCTTGAGGACAACCTACATATAACCTCACGCCCATCAGGTTATCTTGCTCTTGTTTTACCGAGTCACTTCACTATTCACTTTGCTTGTAATCTTCGTGTTGCTGAATAATTTGCTGTGTAATTCTATTTTTCTTCACAGTATCAATCTTACTTTAAAACTACTATAAGTTCGAGATGTTTGATTATTCGCAATCAATGGTTCCTGCTGGGCAGCCGAATAAGTCTGAAAAAGACAAGTATGAAGTTCACATAAAGAAGGCGTCCAATATCTTCAAACACACAATGTGAGTTTTTTTGATAATTCAACTGTATTAATTTGTTTGATTTTAGTTTTGTACGCTTGAGAGCTGTCGGTACGTGTATTGTGGGGGAGAAATCGATTTCTTGTGTGATCTAGCCTCCTGGTAAACGCATTGGTACTCGAGTTGTTCTTTTATCTCCCTTTAGTTCTAATAACTTGTATAGAATTGGGGCGCGAAACCCTAATTTGTTGTCGTAAAAGGGAGGTGCGCTGTTCATACTCAACTTTGACTGACTTCTATAAGGAGGATCTGATTAAGATTTTATTGCAATTTACGGAAACATACCGCTGGTCTCCATTAACGCATCTAAAACAAGTAACAGCGAATCACTAACGAGCTTTTTTACAATGTTACAGGAGCCCGATGGTCACCATGACCTCTGGTATTGGCCTAAAGTTCGACGGAGGCGTAGCCATTGCCTCGGACGTTGGTGGATACTACGGCAAGATGCTCATGTGAGTTGATCGTCCGTCCAAGTAATTCCCATAGACCACCATAAAATGGAAAACTCAACGAAATGAGTATAATAATAATAGAGTAAACCCAATTGAGCGCTTTCATCACCAGGCTCCATTTCATTTTCAGGTTCCGCAACGTAGACAGATTCATAAAAGTGAACAACAATACGATGATATTAGGATCAGGAGACCTGTCAGACTTCCAGTACATTAAAGACATCGTGGAGCAGCGAAGGTAAGCCTGCTCATCTGCTGTTATTCTGTTTTTGATGTTCAGACGCCTCGTTTTACTCCACAATTTACTCCAACTTTTATGATCTCGTTTCAGCATCAGTGAACAAATTCTAAACGACGACTTCCAAATGGATGCCCGGTCTTTGCATTCGTGGCTCACGAGAGTCATGTATTCTAGGAGGTCTAAATTCGATCCACTCTGGAACAACCTCATGGTAGCTGGTATTGATCACGACAATAAGCCGTAAGTTAACCTTATTCAATATGAAGTTGAAAACTGGACTAAATGTAAATTGGATTTTTGGTTGACTATTCCTTGAATAATCAACCTGTTTTCATGCAAAATGTCAATCTCTCCGATTCGGCCCAACAATTTTTTCTGGGCGTTTTAAGGTGTCTGGATCAAAAAACGCTGCCAAAATTCATTCACACGAGTTGGGCATTCCTCGGACCAGGTGCATGGAGATTCATATCTTCAACATTGGGGAACAGAGGGTGTGGCGGGTCCCGGACCCATTCCAATCAATTCAACGTCCAAAATTTAGTGGAAAATGATGCCTCACACGCCTAGGTACCACAAATCTCGAAAAGACACATTCGAAATGGGTAAATAGGCACCCATTTTGACCCATAGCCTCATCCAGATGGCACTAATCGTTCCAGGACCCGTCTCATTGGATTCAGCGTCCAAAAGTTAGCGGAATATGATATCCCACTCGCCTAGGTACCAGAAATCTCGAAAACACATATTCAAAATGGGTAATAGATACCCATTTTGATCCATAACCTCTTCCGGTGGGCGCCACTCGTTCTGGGACCCAATTCTTTGGATTCAGCGTCCAAAATTTAGTGGAAAATTAAACTCCACTCGCCTAGATCGCCAAAAATCTCGAAAATCCATTTTTCAAGAGACACATTTTGACCCCTACCCCGCCCAAATTTGGTCCGATCGGGCTGAAAAGTTTCGATAACCAACTAGAGCCATAAACGGACCCCCGACCAAAATTTCATATTTTTAGACAATTTTCTTCTACCAAAGTCGGCGTGGGCGGCGCATGAAAACATAGGTTGATTATTCAAGGAATAACCAACCAAAAGTCCGTCCGCGCCGTTTTTGGTAGTAGAAAATTTTCTAAAAATCAAAAATTTTGGTCAGGGACCCGTTTCTGGCTTTAGTTGCTCCTCGAAACTTTTCAACCCGATCGGACCAAATTTGGGCGGGGTAGGGGTCAAAATGTGTTTCTTGAAAAATGGATTTTCGAAATTTTTGGCGATCTAGGCGAGTGGAGTATCATTTTCCACTAAATTTTGGACGCTGAATCCAAAGAAATGGGTCTCAGAACGATTGGCGCCCACCGGAGGAGGTTATGGGTCAAAATGGGTGTCTATCTACCAATTTTGAATGTGTGTTTTCGAGATTTCTGGTACCTAGGCGTGTGGGGTATCATTTCTACTAAATTTTGGACCCTGAATCGATTGGAATTGGAACTGTTTCCACCGATTTTCCCATGTTGAAGAAATGAGTCTCCGAGGAATAACCTACCCCTGTGAAAGAATTTGCAGCGTTTTTATTATTTGGGTCACTATTTCATTAAGTAGAGGGCAATGGCATGGGCCACACCGCTACCGGCGTTCCCCAGCGCAGCGCCTTTCCAAAAATGTCTCATAATGGTGGATTATTTCTCCTCAGGTTTGTCGGAACCGTGGACTCTCTGGGATTAGCTTTCGAAGAGGACATCGTCGCTTCGGGCCTCGGCCTGTACATTGCCGTGCCCATGATGCGCGCCGCTGTTGAAGCGCGTGGCGGTCCTTTGGACAAGGCGGCAGCTGTTGAAATTTTGAAAAAGTGCCTTGAAGTCTTGTTCTACCGAGATTGTCTAGCGTATGACAAGGTAACGTCATTGCTCTTCCATCAAATGCGTTCCCAAATTGCACAATTCGACGTACTTAATCGACCTTTTTTTCCGTTTGCGCGCAGATCAAGATTGCCACTATTACTTCGGATGGGATTGAAGTTTCCGATGAAATTCGCTTGAGATCAAACTGGGAATTCGCCAAGGATATTCAGTATGTTTGATATTTTTCAATGCATTAGATCCTCGTATAGCCCTTCTCCCACTCACAATAATTTCCTCTTTCTCATATTTGTTCCAGGGGATTTTGAAAACGGCCGTTTCTTCACATTGTGATTTCTTTTGTGTCCTGTAATGATATACTTTTTCTAATAAAAACAATTCTGTAACAATTTTCCATACACACGCGGGTTGAAAAAAAAAAAAAAATCCTTTCACACACCAACGGTATATTTTCGGGTTACACTCCCAAATACTTTGAAAAAATGAACTTTAATACAACAGTTAAATCTTGATAGAATGTAATTTATGATTAAGCTCTTCGAATTTATGTATCTTGCGAATGAAGAAATCACCGTAGCGGTTGGCCACTTTGGTGTCGGCGATGTGGATCATATCGTGGTCGATATAGAAGTCCAACTGGAATAGAAAGAATCAAGATTTTAGAGATTTTTCGAATTCTCAATCATTCATACGTTAAAAATTCGCGGTAGTCGAAAGTTGTTGTGACGTTAAGAAATTCCACATAAATGTGATAAAGCATTGTTGGTAACTCACTTCAGAGCCTGACTGGAAGGACCCTTCGAGCCCAGACGTTCCCTTGGTCCACACGACGTTCTTCATTTTGTGTTTGAAACATAGCAAGTGCGTCCTCAAAGCGGCGCTTTCTTTCTGCACGTTGTCCGATTGATTTTGCGGATTCATAAACGTTGCCAACTTGTAAAGAGGAAGAGTTGTGTACAGCTTCAAATAACTGCGAAAAAAGATTGGTGAAATGTTTGAATGGCAAATGGGACATAGTGGAAGATGAAACGAAATTTTTTAGAGAAAGTGGGTACCTTCTAATAGTCGGGAGCATCTTTTGCTGTTTGACTTCGTCCATGAACACCTCAGTTTGGTGCTTGGTAGCGTCCTTCATGTAGTCCGCATCAGGGGGATAGGTGCCAGCGAGATTGGGAGGATGTGCAAGAAGGAACTTGGGGCATGCAAACTGGAAGCAAGCTTCGAATTCCTGAAAAAGTTCAAATTGAAAGTTAATGGCAGGCAAACGTGGAATCGAATCTTAGTTTAAACACTACTAAACTCACAGCTAAATCGCCGCATTGCATCTTGTACATCTTTTCATGATAGTTTTTCTCTCTCAGATGCTGCTGAATAGAGTCATCAATACATTGGGGATGAAGAACCAGGCAAATGGCCAATAAATGGTACATTTGTTCAGTTTGCTTGTTGATCTGCAAAAATGGATATAAAATTATTAATTTCGCGAGGGCTGCGCAGTCAAGACTGTCAAGAGGTGGTAAGAATCGTCTTTATCACCTGGTCATTTTGGTATGTCCTCGACTGGAACAGCTGTTTGGTCCTCTGGATGTAAAGAAGGATCGACGAGAAAGTTCTGATGGCGTCCGAGTATCGTCTCATCATCATGTAGGCGAACCCAACGTAGTACGACGTTGAAATTTGGCACGCTGGGACGTGGGAGTACTGCGTCTATGCATGTTCAATCAACGATTTTAATGTAGGATTTAAAAAATGTATGAGAATGGACAGATTATTTCCCTGAGTACATAGGAGCGATGTAGAAACGTGATTGAAACTCATGGGAAAAGAGCTAATGCGAAGAGAGCAGCCAGAGCCAAAAAAGAGCTAGGCTGTTCTTCTATCATACGGTACGACGTAATACTCACACCAAGCATGCATGGAGTATGGAAAAAAGAATAAACCGCAATCACCTTCTTGTGAATCTCAATGTTCTCAAGGACTTTGATGGCTTGGTAGTAGTCACCCAACAGCGAATGGAGCCGAAGAAGTCCAACCAAGCTGAAGTAACCCAACATTTTGTACAGCGAGTGACGCCCAAATTCCCCAGCGACTGAATCTGGATCCCCACCACTGGCGTAGACCTGAATGAAACAAGAATTAATTGATTTTACGCTTGAAATCTTGGAGGATTACGATGTGCGTTCAATCTATAATGAACCGCTTGCCTCCAACTGCTTCTTGATGTTGCTCTTGTCAACAAGTGAATGGAGCACGTTCAACACGCACAGGACGTTCCAAAATTTGTAGTTACTACTGAGTTCTTCAATCTCCTCTCGAGACCGCTTGGCGACGCGAGCGCGGTACTGCGAGAACGATTGGAATTGGTAGATGAACTCATCGATCAATTCCCACAACCACTGGTCAGGCAAAACAAGTTGCACTGGGTGTTCGACACCTGAATGACAAATGAAGAAAATTTAGTACAGAAAGTAAGCGTCACGAGCGCAACTGAGTCCTGGATCAATGACTATAAGGCTTCGTACTCAAAATGCAGTTCAAGAGGTCGCAGTAGTTGGTGAACGATGCAAATCGTTGCTGCAAAGTCAAGCTGCTGGGAGGACACCGAGCGTACAGGTGTCGGAAATACAGTTCTTTGTACAAGATCAAAAACACCTTAAACAGAAAATACATTGTATTAAATGTTTCTTGTAGTACAATAATAACAGTTCTGTTCTACTGTTGTGACCTTTTTACTTATTAATGTACAACCAAATTTATGAGTTGTGGTCGAAATAATCCGTCAGCCCAGCTGCTACGGAAGATTTTTCTTTGTCACTAAATAATCACCTGGTCATCGCCGACGACTTGAGCTACTTCAGCCTCTTCAGGCCAGGGAGTCTTGTCGTAGAACTGCTCCGTGAGCTTGGGAAACCTGCAAAATAAAAATAAAAAGTCAACATCAAATTCCCATAACTTACGAGGGTGGATTGATAAGTTTCTGGCCTAACCAAGAGATGGCGCCACTAGGCCTATGTTGTGGTGGCGTTCTATAGTACATACCATCCTTTAGGTTTGAGAGCACCCTGAACAAGGCGCCTCTTAAAATATCGCCTCAAAAATCTTGTTCCATCACGATAACGATGGCTAAAATCAACGATCTGACACACTCCTGCCTACTCTCCAGACCTAGCCCAGAGTGACAATTTTCTGTTTCTTAACCTCAAAAAATGGCTTGGCTGTAAGAGATTTGCGGACAATGAAGAAGTAATTGAAGCTGCAAATGGGTATTTTGAGGAACTTGACGAATCAGTCTATAGAGATGGCATTACTAGAGATGGCATTACTAGACTAGAACACCTTTCTTAAAAATGTTGTTTTTCTTGGTCAGGCCGGAAACTTATCGATCCACTCTCGTATACGAAATGGAATAACTTTCCAATAAAACTACGTACGTGTTTTCATAGAGGTTTTGGATGTCAAACAGTTGTCCTTCATTGATAGCGTTGTTCAAATAGAGGAGGAATGTTTTAACTGGCTCGGGAATTCTGACGTAGCCGCTGTGCATGCGGTGGTCGTAGTCCAGGTCTGCTTGAGGATCTCCAGAGTGAGGCTCGTAATCGTAGTCATTGAATCCACGGTCGTAGCCACCCTAGAGAAAAGTTGCAGGCTGATTTGAGCGATTGGGGGCAAGCAAAGCAATCATCAGCGGGGTATAACATCCCCTGTGAAGCCTGTTTGTTGTAATCACGAAATCCTGTTCAAGGGCTTAACAAACAAGTTATCGATGAGGAATAAATAACCGTCACCAAATCAGATTTTCACGTAGGGTGCGATAAATTAGCCAGACATGATTAGTGCAAGACCAACGAGACCGGAATCGCCATACGATCATGAAGTATTGCGGTATAGCCTGTCTCCCGTCCTATCCACGATCCTGACACCGTAAATAGTTAAATCCGAAACCTTTACGACCACTCACCTCATAATCATCGTACCCTCCAGAAGAATACATCGTTTCGACAACTGACTCTACGAAAAGGTGGAAATTCTTTCTAGTCAAACGCAAATCGTAAGCCAAAAGCTGTAAAACTACAAAAGCAGAACGTGGGGTTTGTTGCTGTTCTGACTTCTAAGTAATACAGACAGATCCCTGATATCGATAGCAATTAATCGATCAGTTTGATTATTCGATAACTGATTGAACTATCACTATTTGTAACCAATTATCGAGTATTCTCTAACAAAAACTCTAAAAGCTCATGACTGTTGACATGGTTGTTAATTATACTCACTCAAAAAATAATACTACTCACATTCCATGAGCAGAACGTGGGGTTTGTTGCTGTTCTGACTTCTAAGTAATACAGATCCCTGATATCGATAGCAAATAATCGATTACTCTATCACTGTGCCCGATTGCCGGCTGTTTTTGCATCATTTTTAGTTTGATTAATCGATAAATGATTAAACTATCACTTTTTGTTACCAATTACCGAGTATTGAAATTTACTAAAAAAAATGTTCACATTGTTATTAATTATCCTCACACAAATAAATAACACTACTCACATTCAAGAAACATCGATGTGTTTGAATCGAAACGTAGGTACCGTCCTTCATCTATGTCAAATCATCATATTTTCGCGTTTACGCTGGATTTTTTCTCTATACTTTACTCGTTATTTTGTTGAATGGTTGCAAAAATTGATACTTGGCTACATTTTGAAATGGTAAAAGAAAAAACGTGCTGAGATTGTATGACTTATTCCGTCCTATAACAATGATCGATGCATCGAAACATTGATCTCCTACTCCAATGTTGTTGCACATCGATCTGGAGGTGAAACATCGATGTTTTGTTCATCGATATCTCTCGCAACATGAATATTTGTGTAGAAGTGGGTGTCTGCTGCTCTCCAGCATTGCCAAAACAACAAAGCAAAATATATCTGCACTGTAGGTTTACAAATACGAGAATTAGCGTCAAAGAAAATATATTGTTTCCAAATTTATGTCTTTCTCTGCCTTATTCATTGTGTAATTTGAATTATTTATCAACCAACTCGACTACCCAAAGCATGTAGGGAAATTTTGTATTTGTGTTGTCGCTTGTCTCCTTCATTTTCCCTTCTTTGGCTTGTTTAGCTTTGTTGTTTATGGTTATCGTTGTTCAATGACAAGTGTCCGGTCTCAAGTTAGATTAATTGGTTGGCTTATCGCCTGTCGACTTTTTTTTATCTGTCAATGTGGCTGATCCTATGTTGAGGAGGACATTGTGCCGATAGTGTCGATAGCTCGGCTCTTAGGGGATCTCACATTTAACGCCTGTTTTAAATCGAGTGGTAATGTCGAAAAACGGGTTGTCGAGCAACAATGACGTTCGCCTTTTGGTCTCCTGCGTTTTATTTTGGTTGTCTTGTTTCGGCGGGTTGCTCGTGGCCATCGAAGCGACCAACACTTGGACGGCGTTGTTCATGATCTCCGCCCCTATTGGAATGTTCTTCCTCGTCAAGAAGTTTTCGATTCCACCGCCAAAGGATGAACTGGTCAACGAAGTTTTGGGTAAATGGATGGACGAGAGTGAGGTGGACCAAGACGAACAGGGGAACCAGCCTTCGACGATTAGTGTTTGGGCGCATCGTTTTGCCGGCATGGACGCTCCCGAAAACACCCTCGATGCTCTAGATCTGGTAAGTTTGGACTCTAGGACAGGGTTGTCTAGATAAGAAGAGGAGGAATGCCCTGGTAATTCAAAGGACTATGAAGCATAGAGTCTATGAGGCCAGGGTGGACGACACAGGTGGGTTGTTTTTAGTCATGATACTCCTGCATAATGCCTGTAGGTTTCGTGATGCTCAGTGGTATGGCGAGTCAGTGTCGCAAACCATCTCAAGCTCGAAGTCCCAACTGCTCCACAGCCATTCCCGCCCGTCAGGCCGAAGCATGCTAACGATGAAAGACCGCATGTCCTGACAAAAGGCGATCCAGTACGAAGCAGCAAATGACCTGAACAACCCGGCACCTCAACGAGGTCCTGGGCTGCCAGCAGGGCTCTCACATGAGCACACCAATGTCCAGGAGAGACTGTTAAA
This sequence comes from Cyrtorhinus lividipennis, assembly GCA_019603395.1. Classification (NCBI taxonomy): domain Eukaryota; kingdom Metazoa; phylum Arthropoda; class Insecta; order Hemiptera; family Miridae; genus Cyrtorhinus; species Cyrtorhinus lividipennis. The sequence goes on from CM034008.1 coordinate 4,342,477, forward strand.
GGCCTTGCAACCTCGAAAACATTCTTGCGCTGATACAACTGGTAATATTGGTTGCGTCCACCACCAGAAAAAAGCTGCCAATCCTGGTTGTCACGATCTACAGGGAACCCAGATGATACGACCTAGTAGATTATTGTATTTGTACCGACAATTGGTTCTCAAGGTTTCGATTAAGACTTATCCTGGTGTGATAAACCACTGTGGAGTACTTTACATGTCAGTGTCAGTCAATCTGAAATGCGCAGACTCCATTTGGGTCTTGGCTGATCTTTCTTTTGCAGGCTGACAGATTGGCTTGTAGGTCAAAAAAGGTAGTTTGAAAGTTGGTGATGAAAAAACGTGTTTGTCTACTTTTCAAAAATTGTTTCTCATTGCCTCCCTGACGTGGAGACTTCGAAAATACGCTTTTTCACACGACTATGATTCATTTTATTCAATTTATGTTGGTATAGTGGATATCTTGTGTTTTCTCGTTAACATTTTACTTCTTCATTTCATTTAGTGCATCAAAAATGGAGCGAAAGCCGTTGAATTTGATCTCATACTCACCGCTGATTTGGTTCCGGTGGTTTTTCACGACGCTCGTGTAGATCGTATGACGAATATCGAAGCCGACATCAGACAACTGCCCTGGTCAAGGGTCAAGGAGCTGGACGTGTCAGTAAATCATCCCTTCAGGTAAGTACACCGTGTTGACCGGTTTGTCAGCAACCCTTAAATTCACTCAGGACTCAACCGCTTGTGTATTCTAGGGCCCAATTTCCCGAAGCGCGCATACCAAATTTTGAGGATATCGTGAAAAAATGTGTCGCTGAAAATATTCACATGGTCATTGACATCAAAGAGGATCGACCCGAGGTGAGAAAACCTGACTTGGTTAGGTTCTCCTGAAGTTGAAGTTTACTTTTGTCTATAACGAAGTTTTATTTCATTTTATTACAGGTCGTCAAGGTGATAGTTGATACTTTCCAAAAGTATCCTGCCCTGTACAAACTCGCATTGTGCAGTTCCTTCAATATTTTCACTATATGGAGCGTAAGTAAGATTGAATAAACAGATATGTGCTCATTTAGAGAATAATCAGCCGAAATTCGATATGCGATTCCGCAATATTGTCATTCAGCCTTCAAAAAGGCCCTTCAGATTCGGATAATTCATGCTGTTATCATCTTATCTTGTTACTTATTAATTTCCTATTCTTCAATGCACCGTTTGTTCAATGGCCTTCGTGAAAAAAACAAACAATGATTGTGAATACAAATTGTCGGTTCGAGTGTCCTCAGTGCTCTAAATTGTTTTGCGGAAAAATACAACAGTTACTTGATACAAGTAATTAAAATTGAGGTCCCGAAACTGTGATAATAGTTCTAATGAATTCAATACGTTGAGAAGTGAATCTTGGAAGAAATACTTTAGTAACTCAACAGAACATAAACGGGCTAAAAATATTTTTTCTGAAATTCGTGTATGTGTGAAATTCTAAATTAATAACCTCGTATCAGGAGCATGGAGACTCATTCTAATCGATTTAGCGTCCAAAAATGAGTGGAAAATGATACCCCACACGCATAGGTACCAGAAATATTGATAACACATTCGAATTGGGTAGATAGGTACCCATTTTGATCCATAACCTCTTCCAGAGGGCGCCAATCGTTCCGGGACCCATTTCATTGGATTCAGCGTCCAAAATTTAGTCGATAATAATACCCCACACGCCTTGATTGCCGAAAATCTCGAAAATTCATTTGTTGAAATACACATTTTTACCCCCTCCCCTCCCCAAATTTGGCCCAATCGGGCTGAAAAGTTTCAAGGACCAACTAAAGCTGAAGCGGAACTCTGACCCAAATTTCTGATTTTTAAGAAATGGTATACTACCGAAATTTAGTGAAAAATGATACCCCACAAGCCTAGATCGCCAAAAATCTCGAAAATCACTTGTTGGCCCAATACCCTGGTAGTCATCCTGGGCAGTACTGCGGGTTCCCACACCAAATTGCAGTCTCTTTTTTGTATGATTCTGATAACTACTTTATGAATTTCTTAGGACCATTGTACTTATACGATTCGACCGACGAACGGGATTTATATCACGTTTAGAGAGACAATTTACGTGCACGTTCGAAGTTTTCGTCTTGAAGATTACATGGAAATGTAAATAAATGTATTGTACAGGGGATAATTCAAAAATGCAGAATATCGATCATGAATAATCATACTAATTTCTAGATTCTTTCTTCTATCTTCTAATCTTTGGAAAACTGTGGCTGAACTGAGGAGAGGACCGAAAAATCCGCTTGGTAGCGCTAGGTTGGGGGTGCCTAAGTCTCCCTTTAGCCTCTCCTATTTTACGCAAAATTACAGGAAATAGTGATAAAATACTATTAATGACAGTCCAATTGGGCAATCCAATGGTGTGCTGTAGGGCATACCTAGTCCTGTAAAGCCAGATTTAATAATTAATCTATAATCGGGGAATAAAATGTCGATATTCTTTGTTCAATACGCCATGGGCTCATGACAAGAGGAAAAAGATGGCGGGCAAAGTCCTTAATAAGGATCAATAGGAAACTTTGTGCTCATATCTGCAAATTTCTCAACGTATTGTCGTTTGATTCTTCACAGATACGAAAAGCCAACCCGTCTATCGTCACGGGTTTGACATGGCGGCCATTGTACATGTCCCACTCGAAGTATTCGCCCAACGAATCAGAACGAATGCCGTATCCGATCTCACTTCCAGTTTATTACTACATGCGATTCTTGGACGTCGTTCATCGCTATGTGTACGAAAATTTGTGCCACAGCCTTATTGGATTCTCGGTCGCACTGCTGGAAAAAGACCAGATTACTCGGTATTACTTTTTTAATCTATTTTATTAAGAACGGGCAAGCCCGATTATAACATTGTTGCAAGGAAATACGTTAGAGAAAAAGCCATCGGATGAAAGAACTGTAGGAACAGAAGATTGAAGAAGATGGTCAGGTATATAGGCGGATATATACATAACGAGGGTGATTTTGGGATGCCACGCACTACACCAAACTACATAGGAAAGAACGAATGTGGCTTTTGAGGGTGTTCTAGAGAACCGTAAAGAAGTGAAAGACACGGTGGTGACTAGCAACAGGTTGGCTGACCTGGGAATCCTGTTCAACGGACGATGTAGTAGGGGGTTCGTTCGAAAACCAGAAGAGGAGGTTCTCTTCTGGTATTTTTTATAAAGCAAAGGAGCACTTCATAAGGAAGGGCGTCCGAGCGTGGGGCAGCATTAGTCAAATTTTATCTTCAGGGATGTGCTACAGTTGGGAGTCAACTTGTCGCCAGGTGGACTCGATGGCCTCTTCCGTTGTGCTATATGCAATTGAGATTTGGGGACTTCGACGTTTGGAAGAGATTGAGGTGACCCAATCCCGCATCTTCAAGAGCCTACTCACTCTGCCTTGGTGCACCCCGCACTACATGGTAAGGGCGGAAACTGGGAGACTTGAACTGGGCGTTTTCGGGCCTTGGGCTGGTGGGAGGCCATTTTTCATATGCCAGAAAGCAGATACCCCCGTTAGTGCTACAACGCTCTCTTACGAACATGCAAAAAAGGGTAATGAGAGGTATAACTGGGCAGCCCAACTGAAAAACTTGCTTATGAAGTTGGGTTATGGCGAGCTGTGGGTCCAGCAAGATGCAAAGATGGTTGATAAAACTAAAAGAGAAGTCCTGAACAACTGACGATGGTGGCGTATGAGGATTATGAACGGATAATTTGCTCGCCCTACGATAAAAACTATTTGGCATCGATCGAAGGCTACACAAATCTCCTAGGCTACCTCAATTGGAACATCCCCTTTGATGTGAAGCGTGTGATCGCTCAGCTGAGACTTTGTAGTGACTCTGTTTTGCGAGTTTTCCACAAGGAGGTTGTGTGGAAGATAAACCTTCAAGAAAAGTGCCTCTTGTGTGATTCGGGTGAGTACGAGACTGTCCTCCATGTTGTGGGCAGATGCCCACAGCTGGAAAACGATAGAAGAAGGTACTTCGGTTCAGCAATGCTAAGTGACGAGTATATTCTGAAGTGTTTACTGGCTTGTCTGAACGAAGACTTGGTTTTTAGGTTTTTCAATTTTTTGATGACATATTGTTGCGAGCTCGCACCTGCGCCGGTCAAATGGGCTGCTGGCGTCGCAAGGTCAACGACCTGTGGAGGATTAAGGGTCTCGAACATTCGGGAACCTCCCCGTTCGCTCCAGACAACACGTCAAGATTCCCGGAACCGAGGGAACGTTCTGGAAGGTACTCGACCGAGAGGGCAGCGAGTATAAGAGACCCAGGAAACGCTGCGGAGTTCAGTTCAATTTCGGAGTCTGGATATAGACGCTTCGGGTTATAAATGTGCCATGACGCGTTATAGAATAGTGCAACAACCGCGTTAACAACCGCAGTATTGTGATTCTGTCATTGTGTAAGTGCGCGAATTGTGAAAGTGTATTCAAGTGAACGATTGTTACGAATGTGAACAGTGTATTCGAGTGAACGATTGTTATTAAATTATTTACTAAGAATATAAATCGTTACAATATCTAAAGAGGAGAAAGTTCCTAGAAGATTTATTGATAGATGTCGGACTCCGACATTGACTGCGCGAAAACATATTTATTCTTTATTTTCCAATCTCCTAAGAAATAAGTATATTAAAGTAAATTTAGAAGAACCCAACTCTTCAATGTGTATATGTGTGCAACTTGTTTCTTATTCACGTTACGAACTCCTTTGTTGTATAGGTCAGTGTTACCTGCATCAACAAATAAAACATTGATTGATTGGGTTCGTTCAAAAAGCTGGACCGTCCAAAAGGGCGTTCAGGAGTTTATGCAGAAAGATCATGTCCACAGTTCGACGCCTCAAATCAGAGGGTCCAAATGACAAATACTCAGTTGCTGGCTGTAGTCAATTGTCCCAGAAGGTATAAGACACTTTTGCTGGAATGCTTGTGAAGTCACTCGTGGTCCACTTCAGGTACCCCAAGGCTCACATTGCTCTACTGGCAGTCGTCGTAAATTGCTCTGATAAGGCCAACCGCTCATCAACAAACCCAAAGCGCTTCTTGTTGGCCCAGTGAGTCCAAGTCCTGGCCCCGTACGAATGAATGAGGCAAAGGAACACATGGCAGGGTTCAAAAACGAAGCATTCTAGATGTACCTACGGTCCAGTGATCCCTGAAGACTCACAGTCTGCTGCAGAGATGCACGATCTTTTTAAGCGCAATCTGCTCCTATCTTATACAGGGTGTCAACGTTTATGGTTGACAACCTATAATGGGTCGATTTTACAACTCATTTCCAAGAAAAAGTGTCTCTAGACTGTTATTTTTAGAGGTTTTTGGTTGGTTATTCCTTGAATAATCAACCTATGTTTTCATGCAAAAGGTTTGCATGCAGGTTGGTTGCAAAAGGACGTTTCATGGTGTCTAGATCAAAAAAGGTCAATGTCCGTCCGCCGTACGCCGTCCATTGTCCGCGCCGTTTTCGGTAGTAGAAAATTTTCTAAAAATCTGAAATTTGGGTCAGGGGTCTGTTCCCGGCCGAGATGGGTCCTCGAAACTTTTCTGCCCGATCGGACCAAATTTGGGGGGGTAGGGGTCAAAATGTGTTTTTGAAAAATGGATTTTCGAGATTTTGGCGATCTAGGCGAGTAGGGTGTCATTTTCCACTAAATTTTGGACGCTGAATCCAATGAAACGGGTCCCAGAACGATTGGCACCCTCTGGAAGAAGTTATGGGTCAAATTGGGTATTTATTGCCCATTTTGAATATGTGTTTTCGAGATTTCTGGTACTAGGCGTGTGGGGTATCATTTTCCACTAAATTTTGGACGCTGAATTCAATGATGTGTCCCAGAACGATTGGCACCCACCGGAAGAAGTTATGGGTCAAAATGGGTATGTATCCACCCATTTTGTATGTGTCAGGATTTCTGTGCCAAGGCGTGTGGGGTATCATATTCCACTCAATTGTGGACCCTGAATCGATTGGAATGGATCTGGGACCGGCCACACCCACTGTTTCCCCCATTCGAGGAATAACCAACCCGTGTGTAAGAATTTGCAGATTTTTTGGTTTTGTTATTCACGATTTATTTCCTATTTTTGACCTGTCGTCACTAAAACGGCCATACTACTCCCTTAATTTAAAAAAATAATACTAAATCTTATCTACACCGTTGGAAAGAGCGTAAATTTCCCTTCTGATGAGCTCCTCAACGTCTCCACTAATTGAGTACTGGTATTCACGAATTCAGCTTAAAAGTTAGGACATGATGAAAACGCGAAACCTGTCAACTATTTTTATCAGCCGGATAAGGAAACATTATTCCAGAATAATTCACGTTTTCATTTGTGGAAAAACTTCCCAAAATACCAGATTTCCAACGGTATATTCAAATTTATTCTATTTAGTCAATTTATTATTTTTAAATTGACATAATTTAAGGGTAAAAATGTCGTTTTAATGAGGAAAAGTTGGTAGTTTAATCAAAATTATGGTTTTCTCCTGCAATATATGAATTAACCGGTTCTAGTATCTGAGAAATGATTGAGAATCGCTCGATCTGTCCATCAGTCAATTCATTCCTGAAAAAAGGGACGTTGTGACGAAGCTTTGCCTTCTCCTCATTTTGGCTGCGTGAAAATTAACCTCAAATTTCTTCTTTGACAGAGAAGTGATTCTACGTTGGAGGAAGCAAAACGTTCGCGTTATGGCTTGGACCGTCAACGTCCGTTTGAAAAAGTCTGTTCATGAAGGGTTTTCAACGTGCCCACATAACCGACTCGATGCTCGGGCCAACCGATTCAACGAAATGACCAGACGAGATTTACCGCTAAAAGCTACTGTTAAAGTAACTTTACTGACGAAATCCCATGAATTGAATCACTGCCTCGATAAGGACAGGCCTATGTGTCGTTCTACTCACTATCGCACATGTATACATTTTATCCGCTATTTTGTATAATTTCCGTAATAGCGCGGCTAATCATTAGAAAATAGCCACTTGATAAATTATTGTGTGTATTTTGTTCGTTTAAAATGTCCCCAGGTAAATTACCTGCACAAATTTATAGAATATTTAGCTTTTATAAAAACGTGGTTTAAACTACAATGAATGTAAAACTGTACATTCGCACATAATTAAATTTGAATGTAAATAAAAAACACCTATACATAAGGTGTCGTTGACATCGTTCAAATTGAATGAGTATTAGTTCACTAAGTTTTCAAATTCGTGTTTATGACAGGATTTCGGTGGCCAAACTGGGTTTTTGTTCAAATCCGAGTACCTTGTAAGTGTTTTGCTAGTTGAAGTTTTAGGAGACCACAAAAAGTTTGAATTTTTTAACGAAAAATCTCAATTTTTGTATTGCGAATCGATGCTTACACCTGATTTCGTGGCAGACATGTTTCTTTGACTTCTCGGTACCACTCAGTTTCCAGTCCACAAAAAGTTGTGCAATTTTTGTGTAACATCCGCTAATATGCCACCAGATGGCAGGTTCGTTCAACTCTCTGGCCACTCAAGTTTTACGTGTCCACAAAAAGTTTGCATTTTGTTGTCAAAAAGTATCAATTTTTGGCCCCGCCTGTCGATATTTTCTAACGTACTTGTATCGGCAGAAGGGTTCTTCATTGTTCAATGGCTGGTAGTGACTTCTGTACACGTTTTTACGAGTAAATACTTCAGTTTTCCTTCGATTTGTGTGAACTTTGAATGGGTCGCCATGGCTCCCCAGCTTTGAGATGGCAGAATAGAATCTGCTCAATCAAATATGTGTGACGTGGAAGGAGGCAGACTTATGATAACAAGTAAGACACAACGTGACTGACAACTGTTACTTGAACTGAACGTTACTAACAGACTCCCACACTTAGTTAAAAAATCAATCTATTGGTGTTAAGCCACCCTCGTGAGGAATTGGAGAAAAAGTACTCCAAAGTCCTGCAGCGAGGAACGAATATTACGTGTTTCTGGTCACCCAAGGAAAGAAATCCTGTGATTTATTCTGGCGATTTAGGGACCGTCCTGCATCCAATCCAACAATGTAGTGACAGCCCCAAAATGCCAGATACCATGACGAACTCTCCTCCTCCTGTAAGAGAACGAATACGATGCACAGGAAATTGAAACAGTTTTATTGCATTAAGATTTGGCAGGAGCGCATATCTGATTCGGCTTTTCTTCAAGTTCATCTCATAAGACATGGACGTGATGACAAACTGGTTACTTGAACTGAACGTTAACATGGACTATCAGCGGGGGGTGCTCATCACTGTTTCACTTAAAATTGTTAGCCTGCTCATTCTCTGGTGATTTAGGGCCGTCACTGCAATCCAATCCAACAATGTACTGACAGCCCCAAAATGCCAGATGCCACAATTACCATGACGAACTCTGACTTGAATTCTCTCCCCCTCCTGCAGAGAACGCATACGATGCATATGATGCACAGAAAATTGGACAGTTTTATGCTTTAGGATTTTGCCCGAAGAGCATCTAGTCTGATTCGCAAGCTTTCTCTTCAAGTTCATCTCATAACACATGACGTGACTGACAAACTGTTACTTGAACTGAACGGTTCATGGACTATCAGCGGGGGTGCTCATCACTGTTTCACTTAAAATTGTCTAGCCTGCTCATTCTCTGGTGATTTAGGGGCCGTCCTGCATCCAATCAACAATTACTGACAGCCCAAAATGCCAATATGCCACAATTACCATGAGAACTCTGACTTGAAATCTGCTCTCTCCTGTAGATGAACGCATATGATGCACAGGGAATGGAAAGTTTTATTGCTTTAGGATTTGGCAGGAGGCATCTGATTCGCAGCTTTCTCTTCAAGTTCATCTTCATAGACATGACGTGACTGACAAACTGTTACTTGAATGAACGGTTACTACATGGACTATCATCGAGGGTGTTTCACTTAAAATTGTCTAGCCTGCTAATTGTAATATAATTATATTATCCATAAAGGACAAAGACGTATTCGCTCATCACCCTCACGAATTTCTCTTAAGTGATGTTTTGATTGGCAAATAGCTAACATTCTGGTGACTCGATAACCTATGCAATCATTCCAAAGACGACATTTTTTTCAGGCCGTTACATTTCTTGTGGATACCAAAACCTAAAATTTACCCTGCCACTAATATACTTGTATAAAAAGCGAAATTACTTCAAGGAATTTACTAGAAGATGCCTATTTTACTTGCTTTAAGTACGTCTTATTTCGCATATCATCTAATTTTTTACTGAATAATGAATTATCGCTTCCAGCACTGGTCGATATTGAATTATGCTTGAGTAGTTCCTATGTTCGTGTAAATCAGTTTGTATGTCAAATAACTATCGTATTAGTAACATAGAATAACTACGGAGAACGGTTAAAGTGTGGAAATTTTCTCAAATTACTCATATGTTGTCTGGAGAAAGCACCAAAGAAAACTTTGAATTATACACACTAGTTATTCATAGGCGTTAACTGAATTACACACTTTAACGGTAACATAACAAATAGTCGGCAGTTAATCGATAGTTTTTTGAGTAAAAACGATCGTTGTTAAACTGGAAAAACGACCAAGTTTCTAACAAAAATATCAGTTAAATTTTCAATCAATCTTTTTGAAACCGTTGTAACCGTTATCTTTTTGTTGTTATTTTGTTCCTTAATCTTTAATTTTGGTTAAATTATGTTCATACATTACTTGATCGTCCTTTTGCCGTAGGTTAGTCGAACCATAAAAACTGTAGTAATTGTTATCAGCCTTGCTTTTCTCGTTTTGAAAAATCAATTTGGCAACGAGTAACCTAAATAAAGGTTCCATCTGTGTGTCGGTTCATACATTTTTAGTAATTTGAAAAATTCCTGGAGCATGAAATGAATTTGAGACATTTGTTGCGTTGGAAATAGAACGTAGAACTTCATGTACACTTTCTGTTTATTTTGCTACCAAGCCGAATATAAATTTAGGTTGCTATGTCATTAGTTCGAGATCGCAAAAGCAAGCAGAATGCAATGAAGATTGAACTTACTTTATATGTATTGGTATTTGTACCCTTTTTGCATTAAATCATTATCCAAGTATTCAACTTTTACGATTAATTGAGGACCTTCGTGAACACTTTTTATGTTTCGAGACTACCTACGTCCTCGTGTTAAATGTATCATTGAGATTTCTAACAGACTCAGCGTCTAACATTTTGTGGAAAAATATGGTACCCCACAACCTTATTTATTAGAATTCTCAAAAATCCATTTTTCAAAAAAAGAAAAAATAATAACCTATATATTTTGAGGCCGATTGGGCTGATTAGTTAGCCGTAAAGAAATCCTTGCCTAAATTCAGATTTTTAGGATTTTTTTTTAAACCAAAAACGCTGCAAATTCTTCACAGTGTTGGTTTCCTCGGACCAGCAGCATGGAGACTCATTCAAATCGACTCAGCTCCAAAATTTTGTGGAAAATGATACCCCACACGCTTAAGTACCAGAAATCTCAAAAACACACATTCAAAAATAAGTAAAAGGATACCATATTTGACCCCATAACCCCTTCTACTGGGCACCAACCGTTTTGAGCCCATCTTATTGGATTCAGCGTCCAAAATTTAGTCGAAAAATGATTCCCCACACACCCTAGATCGTGATTATCTCGTAAATCAATTTTTTGAAGAAAAATGAGTTTGACACACAACCATTCTCGCCCCCCAATTGGTTCGATGGGTGATTTAGCTTTAAGGACCAAGAACCCGGAAAGGGGCTCCGAAAAAAGTTATTTAGATTTTTAAACAATTGTTTACAACCAAAAGTGGTGCGTCGGGAGTGGCGGACTGAAGAAAATTCGGAGTTTGGAGACTGATGGGTTGAAACTATATATTTTCGGGGTACCGTACGACATGTGGTGACATCATTTTCCTATAAATTTTGGACGCTGAGTCCATATGTAGGGTCCCCAAACGATTAGTACCCAATAGGTGGGCGTATGTCAAAATTTTTTATGCCATTTTGAAATGTGTTTTCGGGATTTATCGGTACCTAGCGCTGTGGGGTTCATTTTTCCACTAAATTTTGTACGCTAAATTGACTGGAAATGAGTCCGGGACACTCTACACCACTATTACCCCCACAATCTTGCTCCAAAGTATAAGTATGCAAACCAGTGAGAAATATCACTTACTACGGTATATATAGGACTATATGCGTTCAATATTTACATAGGAATTTAAATAATACGAAATGAATGTTAATTTTATTTCAAACTGCTACATTTTTTTCACCCTGTTCAAAAGTCAACAAATATAGGGTATAAAGATTATACTTATTTAGAAACGCGGACCAAAATTTTCTTCTGAAATTTAACATTTCAACACACTTGATTATGAATCGGGAAAGTGGAGAACAAATGAAATTAGGTTCTTTTAAAGTAAAACAGGTTCGTCAACTTATGCAAACACGGACCAAAAAAATGTATTTAGAGTTTTTATCTAGTAGAAAATTTTCTCCAGTAATCATCGGTAGAAGTATCAACTATGATTACAACTGAGTGGGAAACATTTAGTAAATAAAGAACTAAATCCCATTGGTTTCGCCTGGTTAACGTTCGTGAAAATCATCGAGCAAGGCAGCTCAAGCGTAGGTTAAAGGACGTTAGGATTGACACAATCTAACAATTAGAGGAAAAAAAAGTAAAATATTACACTATACAACATTTTCAATTTAATTGTAACAGAAAAACACTGCTAATAAAAGGACACGACCTTAAGAAGTCTTTAAATTCCTAGAGTGCATTTGGGCTGATGTTTCTGAGAGCCCGATTTGGACGAAAATCGAGGCGAAATCGGGCTTATTGTGCTTAGCTGTGGGAAAGAGACGGAAACGCAGTTTTTTGAAAAAGCTTTTCTGAGCATTTGGTCCAAAAAAAAATTTCGGTTCCATCGGCCCGAAAAAAAGAGTTATAGCCAAAAACCGCTTGTAATGACGGAAAATGAAAAGATCACATTTTAAGTTGATTTAACGTTGGTTTTGTGGTGATGTGGCGCAATGGTGACGAAATTTGGATATAATAAGTGAAATCAACGATGTTAGCAAACTTTTCGAAAATTTGGTACCTGATGAAGCGTACAAGGTTGATAAAGTTGCAAAGATTTTTCTCGCTATCCTATCAAGAATTGATTGTCAATCAATACACATGTCATCAATGTAGAATTTATAAGCTTTGCATTCAATTCTAAAACTCAAATTCGACGATATAGTAACAGCGACTGAGAAAAATGAAATTGCTTTTAAACGTCAAGAAGGAAAGTTTTAAGGGCAGCGTACGGTGCAAAGTGAAAGCCTTTCAGGTCAGCTGGGACGCCATCTATTGGTGGTGTTAGAACCAAATTCAAATGTTCTGAGGGTGAGGGCCATCACCGAAAGTCCTTGAGCACTCTGGGAATCAAACTTATAGATGCATTCCATTTTCAAGCCATGGCATACCGAGCCTATTGCGGACCGAAACATATTTTGTGAGAGAAACTTCTAAGTTACTGCAAAAAAACAAACAAATTCACAGAAACAGGCGCCCTGACTTGGTCATCCAGCAGACGTTCCGTCTCAAAGCCATGGAATGGAAAGCTAACTATGCAACGCAACTTGCACATACTGGAAGAGATGCAAAGTGACGCCATTGGGTGAAGCCAATGTGGGGCTATACCCTAAAAAAAAAAAACACAAACCGGAAAACTCTGATTACGACGTGAGGCTATCAAACCGCAAAGGCAGATGCAGCTTGCTGTAAGACCAGACACTTCAGTTGGGATGTAGTTAATTGAGGGATTACAGAATGACAAGCCAACCAGGAGGTTAGGAGTAATTATAAAGCGGCTCTTCAATATCTCATGCAATTTGAGGACGTCATTATAGTACTGCGGACTGAGAAAAATGAATTGCTTTTAAAGTCAAGATTAGAAGTTAAGAAGGAAAGTTTAACGCAGAGTACGTTGACAAAGGTGAAATCCTATTCAGTCAGCTGGGACGCAACTATTGGTGCGTGATCTGAACAAATTCAAATGTTCTGAGGTTGAGGGCATCAACGAAGTCCTTGAGCTCTGTGAATCAAACGTATAGATGCCTCCAATTCCAGCTTTATGATGCGAGCCTATTTGCGGACGTCACATATTTTGTGAGAGAATACTTCCAAAGGTTCACTGCAAAAACAACAAATTTCACAGAAGCCAGGCAGCCCTGGTCATCCAGAGACGTTCAGACTTCAAAAAACCGTCTCAAAGCCATGGAAAGCTAACTATCAAACGGACAAACTTCAACATACTGCAGATCATGCAAAGTGACGCCATTGGTTGATAGCAATGTGGGTGACCTTAAACGGAAAACTGCTGATTCGAATTGATGCTATCAAACCACGAAGGTGGAGGCTTGCTGTAAGCACCAGACACTTAACGTTGGGGATGTAGTTCAATCGAAGAGTATGACACGAACACCAAACCAAACAGGAGGTTAGGAACAATTCTCAAACGCTGTGGACTCCTTCAATATCTTATTTCATATTTGATGACTTCTTTGAATACAAACCAGCTTCGTTCGAATGGGGTTAGGAGAAAAGAAGTTCCATTTTCGGTTGATCTTGAAGAATCTGCTAGGGACCTTCAGAGCTAAGGCAATCTCCTCTGTGGGTACAGCAGTCCGGAGTC